>RJWM01001329.1:0-73932 GCA_004363535.1 Dasyprocta punctata | reverse complement strand
CCTTAGGAATATTCTGGCCACAGCTGTTTGTAGTGCTGGTGATTTTTATCAGGATATCATGGGTGCTTCCCAATCTACAATGGAGAGGGAGAGGGAGAGAGAGAGATTCCCAGTGCACCTGTTCTACAATAGTCTTCCTTCCCCCAAACATCACTTCTAGATGCCAGGATGCATTTTGGCTATGTACATGTCACAAGGGCATTCAAGGACATTGCTTTAGGAACGAGAAGCAAAAGTCCTTACTCCAGGAGAATGGTTGGTTCAGCAGTTAATCAGACTGAAATGTTCCAACTTGAAAAACAAAACACACTTAAAAACTTAGAAGTGTGGCTTGATAAATTTGTTTCGAACAACATCTATTTACATAAGAGCATCTAAAATAGCCATGTCACCCAGAATGGTAAGACCAACAATGAGTGACCAAATGGACTCCATGTGGGGAAAAAGTTTGCCTGGGTGATGACCACAGTGTTTGCTCAGATATCCATCAGAGTAGGGACGGTGCTGGAAGCAGGGTAATTAACAGTCATCAGATAATTATGTAATCTCCGATGCATGGCCCAAAGACCATCATATGGTTACCTTTCTAGCTATTCCCCAGACTTTAAAATACCATAAAATGAAGACCACAAAACCTACCACTAAAGCTGTGAGGTTTAAATTAATGTAAAACCTAGCACTGCCCCTATTCCACGGTAAACTCTCAACGAATGAATACTGCCATTCTTGCTGTCCTGTGTTATGTTCTTACCCTTGAGTATTTAGCCATGACTTGATTTTTTGGTAAAGATATGTATTTGAATGGATCCTTCTCTCCTGGGCAACCGAAGAGCCTGTGCTAAATTCCTCCTGTGTTCCAGGCTCTGCACTGAGCTGGAAGATTGGATCCCAGGCGAGCTGAGTGAACGTCGGCAGGAGAAAGGCTGACCGTGTCTACAGAAGGACAAGTGTCATGTGACTCCATTAATATGAGGCACTGAAAATGGTCAGGTTCAGGGAGAGATAGAAAACAGAGTGATACCAGCCAAGGGCTATGGGGAGCGAAAGTGGGAAGAGGCTGCCCAGCAGGTACAAAGTATCCATAGGGATAAGGTTGGACCCTTGCTGTTCAATAGATAAAAAGACAAGCGACTGACAGAGACGGGCTGTACCGCACTGTATCTATGGCCAACAGTACTGTGCTTTACACTTGGAATGTTAAGAAAGTAGGTTTGCTATTAAATGTTCTTACCATAATAAAATTAACTTCTCAAGTTGATTCTGGCTGATGCAGTTGTGAGACTGAAGACCAACCTAGGCAATCCCGATTCATGACTTCAAAGGTCTTCCCAGCCCAACTTCTAGACAGTAACAAGGACTCAGGTACACTGAGGGTAAATATGAGCCACACGGGAATGTCAGCAGTCAATTTAGGAGAATCTACAAATATCTGAAAGTCAGGAAAATAAAAATAGACACTCATAATGGAAAGAGAGCCTCGGGCAACACTAACCCATCTGGCCCCGTGGTTATTCCAGCGCCAAAGCTCTCTAACGATGAAAGCATAGTCGCCCAGCCCGGCCCTGGGCTTCCTCATTGTGACACCCACTTCTATACCACTGTCCACGCCCACTCTGCCTCAGGCTTTCCCACAGCGCACACGTGGCTCTGACACACACACTTGCAACCTCGCTAAGCAAACGTGGGTGTGCTTAATGATAAACCAGGAATTTAAGTCTTAAAGAAAAGAAAATAATGAATGACTAGCTTTTGTGATCCTTCATGGTGGCAACTTTTCCTGTCTTTAATCACACTCTTCGATATCACTCCACTCAAATAGCACTATGTTATTCACAATAAAAGTTGCCGAGTGGGATATCACGATCTCCATATAATTACTCATAGCATTTTGGGAGGCTGTTCAGCGCTTTTGTAATGGCACTCACCTTTTCAGTCCCTCACTTTTACATTCTGAACACTGGGGAAAGATTTTGAGTCTATTGAGCTGTGCATAGCTACATGCCGCACTGCACTAAAATATTGTATTTCCCCTTTGTACCTTCCGTACTCATCATTTGAATGTCTAGCTCACATTTTTAAATTGCACTCATTATCTGCATTGTTGTGGACTTCAATTTAACTCCTGCTTTTAAACGTATTCAAAAAAAGATCCACAGTGATATCAAAGCAGGAGGAATCTATGAAAAGGAAATGTTACCAACCATGTGAAGAATGAAACTAAATTGTGAATTGCAGGACTTTGTAAGTAGCAGGCTGAGAGCTAAACAGTTTCCTCCATAGATTACCTCCTTTCATCTTGAGGAGACCCATTTTACAGATGAGAAATGGAAGCTGTGAGAGATTAAGCAATTCGACAAAGGTCGAAGAGCCGAGACAAAATTCAGAATCTGTCTGTAACTAGAACCTAGCCACTCAAGCATTACGCCATGTGCAGAAAACTTCAGGTGCCCTATTAACCATGTGCTTTTGTTCAAAATACTTTTCAGTGCCGAAGTCATCCAATGAAACCCATACATAATGGAATAAAAACTTTGGCACTTTTAAACCCCTTTAAACCTCCGTGTCTTTCTCTTCTAACGCACCCCCTTGCTATTACCTGGTTTCCATTTAGTCACGGCGAGAGCACAATAAAAGGGGAAACAACACAAACAACACTAAAATGCCACCTGTGGCCACAGCAGAAACCTGCAGGAACACAGAACAACATGAAAGCAAGGTCTAAAGCCCTCACCTGTGGCGGCAGCTGCCTGTCCAACCCCGGCTTCGCGGCAATCAGCCACACAGCGCAGAATTTTGTGTTTCTGCCCACGGTGAAATTTCCATCTCTAAAATGTTATTATGGACTTTATAGAACAATCCGGGGAAGGTCATATTTGCATAAGTCAAGTGTTCCACAGTCTGTACAGTGTCTTTACCTTGTGCAGGATTAAGTCACCATTGGGGACTGTGATTAACCCTTCAGATTGCCCTAAATGCCAGCCAGCATTCATGTGGGGAGGAGCAACAGGGCAGTGCAGGCAGGCAAGCTCTCCAACACTCAAAGGCCCCAGCGCTTGGCAGCCACTCAGGAGAGAGCAAGGACTCACCAGCACCCTTTCATTTAGGAAGTCAGTACACACGGGGCAAAGTTGGTGTGTGTGTTGGTAACAACCAGGGAACTTCAAAAGGCCATGCGTGTGCCCAAATTGTCATCCGTGAACTGCTGACACTCTTTGGCCCAATGGCTTGCAAAGTGAATTTCCAGAAGTCCCGGGTCCTGCTCCAGAGCTATTCCGGAATGAGAAAGGCCCGGTTAGTGTGGCTACGAACCTTCAATCAATGCTTCACCCAGTGTGACTTCACTTTCGACTGTTAAACATGCTGAGATTCCATGCATGATCTGAGGGGGAAGAGTAACTGCCGCTAATATGAAGGTAGAACACCGCTAATTCAGGGCACCTGCTACCTTTCATTTGTATGAGGATGGTGAGGATGTGAGTTGCTGTAATTTGTCAGTGAACCAAGGCTGGAAAGTGGTAAAACCCAGTCAGGAACCCAACTATTTGACTTTCTAGTCCAGCGCACAGCCCTCCCCAGCTTACGGCTTCATTCACTTCTTTTGCTTCTTCTTGTGCCAACCCCGGAATGTGCATTGTTGTTTTTTCCAACGTTGGCAAATATGTCAGTGTATGAGGTGCACAGATAGGTCCTTCACAAAATCTTTAAGAACTAGTTGGACTTATGAACTAGATGAGGTCTTTGGAGCAAAGGTACTTTTGGTGAGGTCTAGCCATATGCATTTGAATTTGTGTAGCCTCATGCCCTCGCTAATTATATTGAATATATTCAAAGTCATACTAAGGACTTGCACCACTTTTATTTCAATGTAGAAATTAGCCCTTCTACAAAAGAGTGGAAAATCTCTTCTCCTGGTGGGAATGTAGAACTGTGTAGTTTCTGGGGATTTGCTGATCATCCAGCCCAGCTCTTTCCTTCTGTAAATGAGACAAACTGGAAATCCAGGAATGTTCCACGATACCATAGGGTTGTCGGTCCCTACGCCAAGATTGAAAATCAGGTCTACTGATTCTTGTGTAGCACCTTTCTACAACACAGTCTGGTTATGAGGAATAAACCAAGGCATTTCAAAGAGACTGGTGCACTTTCAGGTTTGTAGTGGCCCAGCTCGGCCTGGCACGTTACACACGTCCCACGGGAACGCTCACAGCCCATGCGGAGCTCACTCGCTGGGTGGCTGAGACCTGCCGAGCACCTCTGAGAACCTTTGCTACACGACTTCATAAATTCTCCCATTTTCCTTCACAGGACTTAGTAAAATTTCGTAGTACTTGTTTTATTTGTTTAATGCATTTACTGGCTTATTTAATGCCTTCCTCCCCCAGGAAAATGTAGGTTCCCTGACAGCAATGTCGTGTGTGACATTGTTCTTTGCTAATGTAACACAATGTCTAGGACATAAGCAGGAGTCAAATTAATGAGCAAAGGAGTAAATGAATGATAGAAATAATCTCACTACCTTAAAAGGGTATTACACTTTTTACATCACATTTACACTGTGCCTTCAGAATTTTGTCTCCCTTTAAAAACCAAGAGCTTTTTTGAGAATACTATCTACAACTTATTAATACCAAGAAGGAAGTTAATAGATATAAATCAAGTAAATAAATTTATTTATTCATTCATTAACAAAACCGAGTAGTCCTGGACGTAGATGAGTGTTCAGATATGCTTGCTTCTTGCTTGCTTGATCGATTGATGAAACCCAATAAAAATAAACATTTTTATGTGGGATTTATAGAAAGCCATTCACTATCGCAAAAATCTACTGTTTTCATAAGAACTTGAAAAAATCGACTTGTGATATGATCCCTCTTAATTTTGCTCTTCCCTGTCCTCTTTGCTTTTCTTCGCTACATCAGAAATACACACACATTGCAGAATAAGTTCTTACAAAAGTTCAGGGCAGAGTGCAAAGAGAAAGCAAACTCCTTCTACATACATCACTTCAAGTTCATTGATTCATAACTTCAAAAACCAAAAAGGGGTCAAGGTTCAGGGTAACCACTTATGGCTGTGCGCATCACAGCATGTAATAAAGTAGTCACAGAGCTACTGTTTATTGGATTTGAGAAGGTCATTCTGAGCTTGGCTCGAGGCTAAGTGCCTAAGTGTATCGCGGGCAATGCCTTGGGCTTATCCATACCTTTTAAGAACATCTTTGTAAAGTAGATGACAGCTGTGGAAAACAGACCACACACACACACACACACACACAAGTCCATTTTTCCCACTAACATTTTTACTTCACTTTTGAAATGCCACAGGTCTATTCTTCCAAATGGATACATAACAGAGACATTTTCTCAGAAGCTATTGGAAATGGAAAAGTACCAGGAGTTAGACTTTTGTTCAAAAAAAATTATTTTGTTTTGTTTGGTTCGGTTTGATTTGGTGCTGGGGATCCAACCCAGGGTCTTGTGCATGTAAGGCAAGAACTCTACCAGTGAGCCACCTCCCCAGCCCTGGAGTTAGACCTATGATCTTTCACCCATATTCCAGGACTGAAATGAGCAGTCTCTCTTTGGCAATTGATGTGTGTGTGTGTGCGCGCGCATGTGTACGAGCGCACATTTATGCGTATGTATGCGCACATACTAATACATGTATACTCTGCCGTTAACCTGTGCTCAGAGAACACAAGGAGCTGATTTATAATTGAAGCATATCACTGATTTCAAACACTCTGTTTCATGCTATCATTTTATTGTTTTCACCACATACCTTACTAAAAGGATATGGAAGGTGCTTTCTCTCCTGTTTCTTCCTGCCTACTGGTGAAGATGCTGAAAACCCATGAACTCACCTGAGTCAGTCTCATGACATGAATGACACTTACACTGTATCTCACTCCAAGGACTAAAGGCTGACAATCTTGAGGATATGTCACCTACTGGAGGAGCTCCCACATGAGGTGTACAATATCCAGCAAGCTGGAGATTCCATCTGACTTGGGTCACATATTGTTTGGTTACGTCCAGTGATTTGGCATAGTGAACTAATGTAGAGGAGGTGCTGAGGAACTGCTTCTTAGAGTCCTCATCAAAGAAAAGACTACACAGGCAGAAAGATCAAGACACAGAAGGAAGCTGTAGCTTCTGAGGGTTCTCAGCATGAAGGATCCTGTGCTAGTCAGCTTCCCATTGCTGTAATAAAATGCCTGAGAGAACCAACTTACAAAGAGGAAAGGTTGACACCGACGCACAATTTTGGAAATTTTAGTCTATGATTAATCAGCTCTATAGCTTTGGACCCCCAGCAAGGCAGCACATCATAGCAGCCTTGTGTAGCAGAATAAGCCTGTTCATCTCTTGGTTTGGAATGAAAGAAAAATAAGGGGCTGAAGTCCCCCTTTTCTCCTTCAAGGGCATGCCGCCAGGGACCTGAAGAGCTGACAGAAGCTTGCACCCCTTAAGGTTTCCACCACGTTCCCATGGCGCCTAGCAGGGGGCTAAGACTTTAACACACACATAGCCTGCAGGGACATTCCAGCAGGCTCTTTTCTGTGGTTTTGCCTCCCAGTGGAGTCCTCAGTAAACTCCTGGCTAAAACCTGCAAGGAGAGAGTCACAGTGGAGGAGGGGCCACAAGAAAGGCGAATTCACTAAAACTAGTCTGCTCAGGAAAGTCCCCCTTGGTCCTTCACCAAAAGTAACAAGAAGAAGACCGGGGGATGACAAGGACAGAAGCCAGTCAGCCTCTCAACACGTTGCCATGCAGCGCAGGATGGCCTGGGCCCCAGTGCTTCCCAAGATGGTCTTCAAAAAGCACACCCTTCTTGACAAGGGGTTCATGTTAGCACCTGGCAGTCACACACATGCTTATGAGAACCCCAGGAAACTTCTGATGCATTTAAAAACCTATGTGAGCATCTTGGGAAAAATGAAAATGTGGGTTGTTACCATTCAAGTGCCCTCACATTTACCCACTGCCCAGAGAGGCCTCAGGAAACTCAGGAAGTATGCATGAGAAATCTAAATGAGCACCAAATATATGTGTGTCGGGATCTATCAGCCACATGATCAAGCTCAGATTGCATTTTAACAGCATTTGTCCAATGTCCACTCTGGGCGGGTACACTGCACGCAGTATCATGGGATGAGGAAGTTGTTTTAGACACAGTTCTTTCATACACTGAATGTGAGGTATTTCTTTTCTTTTCTTTCCTTTTCTTTTTATTCATCAATCTTCGCAGGACATAATGTTCACATTCCTCGTGTGGAGTTGGTGCGTGGACACAGCACATCGCAATTCCTTTTTCGTCCCTTTCCCTCTCCTCCCTCCATCTCTTAATCCCATCCCAGTTTAAGAAAGACCCATCTCTCCAGTTCCTATGATCTTGGTTTCGCTTTGCTCTTTATTTATAGTTTGGGTTTCTCATATAAGTGAAACGATGCAACAACTAAATTTGTGCATCTGGCTTATTTTCCTTAACATGGTAGCCTCGGGGGTGCATCCATTTTCCTACAAATGACTCGAGTTTAGTGGATATATGTCTGGATATGAATTTGCATACATTCAAACATAAAGCCATGCTCTTTAACAGGTCCGAGTAGACGAATTAGATTTCTAGCCACTCCAAATATTCAAGTTACTGCCATCAACCAAGCAAGTCAGTTTAAAGGCCGGTAAGTTGTGAAGAAATTTGCTGTTAGGAATGCATGCCCTTTCCTCCAAAGCAAAAGAAACGGAGTCACCCTCAAGCCAGAGGCCACTGCCATCGTGTGATCTATAAATTTAAGGTTATTGATTTTAAGTTTAGTTACCTGCTCTCCCCCTGGTAACCAACAGCATAAGAAGTGACAACTGACAGCAAGGGACCAGACCAAAGAAATGAAGCCCTGTAAAAACGCTGCGTCCTTGATTGGGGTGAGTGCACGGAGGCACCTCCACCGCCCCGGGGGCATGCATGCATCAAAACATGTCAGAGCAAAGTCTGATCTTTGACTGATGTCCTGAACTATCGCAAGCAAGCCAGCAGCAAGCCAGCATGTGTCTCCACTAAACTGCACCACACACCACATTCAGGGTCCCCACCCACCATTTTGTTCCACTGAACATGTTCTCTTTTGTGGTTTCACTGCCTAGCCCCTCCCAGGCTACAGTTTGGAGACCTAGGATATCTAGCTGGGGTTAAACAGCAAGCTGGAAACACCCAGTGTGACTCGGAGTCGGATGCCTGACTGCTCTATGAAAAGGAATGAGAGTTTCAGGACTCAGCAGAACTTGAATGACACTTTCACACTCACACACACACACACACACACACACACACACCATAACCTCTTAGTCTGTAGGTAAAAATGGGTGAGCTCTAAAGAGGTGGGTGACTTTTTCAAGGTCACATCTCAGAGATGGGTAGAACTGGGACAAGAAGATAGGTCTCAAGGATTCCAGTATTACATTGTCACTAGCAAAACATGCTGCCTCTTTTCTCAGAGTTGAATAGGACTGACGTCTCCCACATTAAAAACCATCATCCGTGTGCATTCCACGATGGGTGCAGTGGGAGGCAGCTACTGCTCCTGGGGGCCTTCATCGAGGTAAAAGTGGAGTAAGGCAATTGGCCAGATTAGTCCACTATAGCAAAGGTCCAGCTTTGCCTCGCTGATGTGGATATTTTAAGCAACCTGTTTCGGTTAGAGGGATTTAATGAAGAGAAATTGAATCCTCCCTCCAGTCAGTGGGCACAAGTGTATCAAAGAAAGTAGGAGACAAGCATATGCACATCTACCTTTTCAGCTATCCAACGTTCATTAAAAACCTACTATGTGTGAGAACTCTGCCTCCCCTTCACATGCGCTAAGTCCTTAAAAGCACATGGCGCAGATTTTCAGAAGGGTGACCTCGAGTCTGCTAACGGTGCCTGTGAAATTTAATAATTGGAAGGCTAACACCAAATCTCATTTATTGCTGCTTTAAATGAAATAGATCACAGTTAATAAAAAGCCTGCAAATTAAAGTAACCTAGCAGTCTTAACTAGCAATTAAAATGACTCTCTTTTTTTTTTTTTTCTATAAAAGGTGAAACCATATGCTGGAGCAGATTTTTTTTTTTTGTCACATACAAGATAAATGAGCAGTATGGCTCAGCGGGGAATAATTCCAGTTCATATTGAAGGATCAGCTTCAGTATCAAAATCTCATTTTCTCAAAGTCAGGATCCTTGATACCAATTACCTGGAGACACCTGGGCTCAAGAGCTGCCCTGCAAAAACACAGGCACAAGGTGTGTGTTTTCCTCCTTCCTGTTTCACCCAGGGTAGGGAGGGGAACTCAGGGTCCAGTATCCCCAGCATTGTGTCACAGTCCCAGATCCCAACAAAAGCCCAACCTAAGGTCACCCTCTTCATCACACTGACGCAAGTGCCCAAGGTTGCTACAGATGTCCGAGCTGCATCTGCAAGAGAGCACCGCCCATCTCACTGGGCCAGAGGACTCCTATAATGCGTTGGAAGGGAGGAAGAAAGCTGTGGGCTATGAAACCCGATACATAATGTGAATACAACAGCATCCAGTGCCTGCAGGCTCAGCTGTTCACAACACATTTTCCCAAGTACCTTGATTAACTCTATGCTTTTACTTTCCTGTATAGAAAGGAAAGTGGAGACAGTGGTAGTAGTATGGCTGAGGGAAAGACAGAAAATGATTACCGATAACACAAGACAGAAAAGATGGGTAGACAGAAAGAAAAAAGATAAGTAAATGAGATAGGCTGTGTCCTGGTTACTTTTCTCTCCTTGCTGAGACAGAGTACCTGACGCCCAAAACTAGGGAAGGAAAGGTTTATTTCTTACAGTTCTTGGAGGTTTCAGTCCATATTCAGCTGACTCCAAGGCAGCATGGTGTGGTGGAGCAGCCATTCATGGCAGCCACCAAGGTACAAACCCAGCAAGAGAGAGAAGACACACTTTCATCCCGCCCTTACACTGCATGTTGGCTCCACCCCAGGTGGGTGCCACGTTCACATCGCCAATCCCAGTGCCAGACAACAAATCAATCATGAACGCTAGACTCAGCCACGTCCATGATTACATGAGGCTTGAGTGGGGGCCATCTGACCACACTGTAACAGGCTGATAGATGATGGATGGATAGGTGGACTGGATAGGTTAGATGGATCAGATAAGTAAGGTGGATTGGAGAGACAGAAAGACAGAGAGGCTGACTGTCAGGTGCATTTGTCTAAATGCCAGTTGGAATGGGATAGGTAGGTGGTAGGTCCAGTGAAGGATCCAAAAGAAGCAAAGACACACTTTGAAGATACCTACTTTGCTCTGGTCACAGAACTTGTTTTCTTATGTGACCCATCTGTGTGAGACATTTTTATTTTGCTGTTTTACACATGAAGAAGCTATCAACACAACTGCGTTATCAGAGCCGTGGTTAAAACCTCGTTCTGTGCAGTCAGTGCTCCGCTGCCACACACTGCTTCTTTTCAAAATCATGCTGAAAATCTGAAGAGACTACATGAGAGACTGGAACCGGCTACATGGACTGCTGGTGCATAACATAAGCAACACCCTCAAGTCCACTCAACTATTGAACACGTACTTTCTACTAAACCCCAAATTAAAAAGCCCAGGGAGAGCACGTAACATCTCCCCAAACTTTGTCTATGAGGGCAGGCAGGAGGCACAGGTGTTTCCCACACCATCTTCTTCACACTTCCATCCCCACATCCCACCTCCCGGTCCTGTCTGCACACAGTGGTTCTCTTACCTTCACGTGCCACAAATTGCTTAGGACAATGTCAAAATGTAGACTCTGGTTCTGAAGTTCTAGAACCTGAGATTCAGCAGTTCTAAAAGCTCTCAAGGGATGCCAGTGCTTTGGGTCTGAAGATCAAATTTTAGGTAACTAAGTCCACTCTTACCCCATTGTTAGAGACAAATCAAACCTTGTTAAACATAAAAGGATACTCAGCATTGTTCTCTGGGCACTAAGAATATTCAATGTAAATTATGAGAAGAAATGTGACCTAAATGCAGATTTGGGCTCAAAGTATACTTAAAGGAGGGGGCTCTGTCAGTCATAGGAATGCCCCAGTCACTCTTCAAGTGACCCAGATGTAGTTTTAGGGAAATAAAAGCAGGAACCACGCAGTAAACAATAGCTACCATCTTAATGCAATTTAAATTTATATTTACTTCTTTTTCATGCTCTTTCACCTATTTAATTTTCTCTGAGAGATTATTCAGGTCACTTTTTAAATGGGTTTCAATGTTTCTAGGGCCTCAGCTCATTATAAAAATGTTCACAGCAGATAGAATCTTGCTTCTGCACAGCCCTATTTTCATGCTGGCAGACACTGAAATCGGTATGCGGATATTGTACCATAAACATTAATTTAGTATTATGGGAATGGTTGATTGATTAATAAATACATAAGCCAGGAAGCCTAATTTAACTCAATTCACTTTTTTTTTATTTCACAGAGAGGGAAAAATTAATCTAGAAGTGTTGATTGATTGAGAGTTTTAGTCCTGTCTAGACAGCAATGGAAAATGACTATGAACCTGGGACTTTGCAAACTGCATCATTTGCAAAATAAACCTGATCAACAAATTGCATCACACAGTGATTGATGGTCAGAAAGGAATGGCTGTAGGGATCATGAAGGAGAAGAATATATAATCATCGGAAAAAGCAGCTCACCGTACAGGATGGATAAAAAGCAAGATCAAGTTTATATTTTCAGCTCAGAGGTAGCCACAAATAAAAGAAAATACACTTGAAATTTTAAAACTTAATGAGGATTAGAGCTCTCCAGTAGACTAGCAAATTGGAATCAGTGCATTGCATCCTTAACAATGCACAAAATATAAACATATCTTAGCTGTTGTGGGACTACTGCAAAGACGGCATGATGCAAAGAACCAATTTAGACTCTTTGTTATGATTAAAAGGTCCCATTTAAAACCAAATGTTCTATATCTAGATTTAGGTCATGCTGAAATTTTTTTCTAAAAACAAGGGACACAACTCATTGTTATCTTTTTGAAGAGTAGCAATTAAGCTGAGCAATGCAGTTGCTTATAAATTAGACCTATATCTCCTTCCTGGGATTCTGTTTTTTTTTTTTTTTTCCTTTCCAGCTCAGATGTACACAAGGACAATCAAGGTCAAGTTCCCAGCCCTAAGCCTCAGAGAACTGACATAAGAATTATCAGTACTGTTAGTGTCTATTGTGTCCACAGGAGGAAACTACAGGAGAAAGCAAAGAAGGCAACATTTGAGAACCTGCTCAAATAAGAACTGTTAAGTATTCTGCTCCATTTTATTAACCCTATGTTACTAACAAGAAAACTAAAGACAAGAAATGTCAGGAAGATTGACCAAAGCCACAACAATCAAGTGCTAGGATTTCATTAATGAAAGGTGGGTTTTATTATTCTGTTCCCTGGGCTGCCTTGATGGAGAGATCCTTCCTTTTGTCATGTCTGGGTTGGATGGAAACAGATCAGCTCATGAGTGAGACTCAGATGGGTTCTAGAAGGAACCGTGGTATTGGCCATTGCCCAGGACCAGAGACAGAGTAAGGACCACCAAGGGCAGCAGCATCTCTGCATTCACTTCACCACTAATGGGACTTCCTCTGTCCTGGGAAGAGATTCAGCAGAATGCACGGGCCCTAGAGGATGAGGAAATATCACTAACCCTCTTACTGCGAATATGATTGGTTTTCTGTGAGTTACCATTACAAAAAGTGAGTACAGTTAAAATACATTGGAGATGACTGCAAAACAATGCAGACAAGCCGGGCGTGTGGCGCACGCCTTTAATCCCAGCACTCGGGAGGCTGAGGTAGGTGGAGCGTTGTGAGTTCGAGGCCAGCCTGGGCTACAACGTGAGTGCAAGGCTGGCCTGAGCTACACAGTGTGACCCTACCTCAAAAAAAGAAAAACTAGGGCTGGGAGTTTGGCTCAGTGGCTTAAGCGCCTGTCTGGCAGGCGTGAGGCTGTGAGTTTGATCCCCGGTGCCGCAAAAAAAAAAAAAAAACAATGCAGACAGCCTTGGACTAAATACCCACCTGACTGCTATTTCTGCCAGAAAAGTCCCCACACAGGATGGATGAAATCTAATCATCCGATATTTAGAGAAAAGTAGGATATGTTTCAAGGCGTATACGTTAGCCGAAAAATAATTATCTCAAGCTCTCCTGCTTTTTCTTAAAGTGAGGTAAAGGACCAAAATGAAAACATAAAAAAGTTAGGGAGTGATCCTGAGAACATAAAGAGTACAGGAAGTGCTACTGAATTACACAGGCCAAAGACAGACCACCAGCTCCCCCTGTCTCTGTCTCCCCACCCCACTCGCAGAGACATTGCACACATGCATGCACACGTTCATACTCACACTGCTGGTTTAACTTTTGTTTTTATTTTTGTTTTTATATTTTAGTTCACAGAGCTCCCTCCAGGGATAAAAGTCCCAGGTGTCTGCTTAAACCTGCTGATTATTCTTGAATGATTACAAGGAATCGTATTTGTAAACCATGTCCCATCCCCAGCTTGATCGCTCTCTCTTCTAGTAGTTGTTCTTTGACTAAATAAGATCACTTCCAATATTTCACCCAGTCCTCTAATACCTACATTACTGCCCCATACTAAAAGTGCTGTGTATTGACGGAGGACAACGACAGCCCAGAGGTTTGTGATGCACCTGAAAATACAGGCAAATTATACTTGTTGATAAGGTAACAACCACTCAAGCAAGACAGGGGACAGAAGCCACAGAGAAGACCCAACTCAGGAAACTTGCAGAGGAAAATGGTTCCCACTTCACTGACAGTCCTACATGCCAACGCCATTCCCCCATTTCTGGACACTATTTACTTCCAGATGCATTTGCAAAAACAACAAATCACCACCATTTCCCGAAATCTGAAAAGCTTATCTTGTAAAACCACCTAGCAAAATCGCTTCATTTTCAACCCCTCACTGACCCACCAGTGTTGATTTGGATCGTGTTTATTGGGGGTGGAGGGAGAAATGGCACAGAGTCCAGGCCAAAGGTGGAATTTCTCTGCGGCCACCGAGAAACACAAGACGAGCTTTCTCTGGACAGTTTGCACCATAGAGAGTAGCCAGGAGGTGTTGTGCAACCAAGAAACTTCAGGTCATCTTCCCCTGTGACCGAGCTCTGGGAGTAACGCGCTTTAACAGCTAGGCTGTGGTGTAGCGCTTCCTCGGCACCTAGGAAATGCTGTTGGCATTTGTTTTGAACTTTACCATTTAAAATGCTTCTCCTGATCAGTACGCGGCTTCTGCACTGTGCACGTCCTTCACTGTGCACTGCAGGGAAGGACAGCACTGCTTTCATCTAAGCGCCCCCATGAGAGGTGCTTTCTAATTCCCGTCGGGAATATTGTTCCATCCTTCTAGCTTTCAGTCAGTCCAGTTCTTCCTCCACTTCCATTCCCAACCAGCTCAGTCCTATGTCCGTCCCCGAGACCCAGCGAGGTGAGCACCTGCATGGGCAAGGATGGGACCTGGACCCCAGGGGCTGAGAGTGGCTGCCAGGGCCTGAGGAGGGTCAGGAGTGTTCACTAGGAGGGGTGAATCATGGATTGAGGGGGTGCGAGGCCATCCACAGAGGAAAGGAGCTGCCGCACTGGTGAGAGACTGCTGCATGCTGCATGTATGCATGGTGGGAGAAGCCAGTTTTCTCGCCAAGAAAACAACTACAAATATACAGAGGGAGGGAACTAAAATGAACGCTGTGGCACTGGACTGGAATTGGAGATGTGGAAGTTAACTTGTTTTCCACATGGATGTGAATGCCTGTATCTGTGTGTACCTTTCCACTTCTCTGCATTTGTACTTATATGTGTGTGCGGATTTGCATTCCCTAGCTCGGTCTCTTGAGAAGACCCGACCAGGACTAACATCCCCGAGGCAAGGAGGACGCTCAGAACCCGGATCCCGACTTCCATCGCAGTCCGCTAAAAGGAGCCAGGCGTCTTGAGGAGATAGCCGACTGACTCCAGGATGCCTGCCAGAAAACTTCAAGCATGGTGATGTTCTCAAAGAATGATGAGGCCATGTCAAAGGACACAAGCTGGCAGTGCTCAGCATCTTAGATTTAAAGGATGCAGGAGAAGGCGTTCGGAGCGCAGCCGGGTGGGGTACATCCCTAGCAGACTGTCCCAGTGCACAGACTCTTCTCTGCACAGAGTCTTCTCATACCAGGGAGTTTCAGAAGATACCAATGAATTTCTGTTTTTAAAGTATCCTGGTCACTGAACACAGGTTGGAGAAGAAAATGGTACTGATTTCCCTGCAGGAAGGGCAAGTGGAAGGCAGGTCAGTCACAGACCTCGCCACCTGGAATGCTGTCCGCTCTGTCAACAGGGCTGGTGGGTGACAGTCCATCTCGGTCTCTCCAAGGCCACCTTCCTCTGACATCTTTGCGGTGTTAGCAGCAGGACTAAATTTAGAGTCCAAAAGCCACACAGGTGTTGGGGAATTACCTCCCACTTTCTGGTCAAAGCTGCCCACCACGGAATTGACCCATCATGGATCACGAATGGGTACAGTTTCCTTCCAGTTCTTTAATGTGAGAACATGACTGGTTTTCATAAACTCCTCCCCTATAAGACGCTCTAGGGCAAGCTACTCGATTTCTCCAAAAACATAGTTGGATGTTGAGCATCCCTGGCTTGAGGAATAAGACTTTTTTTTCTTGTCTCAAACTCCTGGCCATCCTTCTGCCTCCAACTCCCAAGTGCAAGGATCACAGGCTTGCACCCCCGCCCCGGCTTAAGAATGTTCTTAACAAGGGTGTCCTGTGTGCTTGTGGCCAGTATCGCAGTGGGAATCAAAGTTCTGCTCCTTACTAGGAAAGAGTAGTAAGCAGTTAAACAGCCATCTGTCTCCTAGAGTTCTGACAGCTATTGGTGTGTATTTATAGGGCCAATGGCCAGGTAAGGGTGAGGATTATTTGTAACCAAATGGCTCCTATTTGAGGTCAGGTGTAGGCTTGGCCTTGCCAGCACCACATCCATACCCACCAGCAGCTGTCCTGCCCAGGCAGTCCCACAGGGTCTTCCTTTATGCTTCTCAGTGGCCTTCATGCCACTGGAAAGGAAATTCGAACCTGATGTTTGTGTTGGCGATGTGCATAACTTCTCGTTTAAGGGTAAACATGCAATAGCTAACACTTTAATTAGTTCTTCATTAGATAAGAAGTTGCAGAAGGAGGGCATACACTTGACACTTTATTCTATGTAATTGGTTCTTTTCCTCTGGCTTTTAAGAATAGGGATCTTTTTTATCCATTCTTTGATTGATGGGCACTTGGGTTGTTTCCAAGATCAGGCTATTACAAATTGGGTTGCTATAAACATGGGTGCACGAATATCACTGTGGTATGATGTTTTCAATTCTTGCCTCCACAATATAATAGCCAAAATCATTTTAAACTAAATCTTGAGGACAAGTGTGTTATCTAATGTCTACAGGTCTATGAAAGTACCATGAATTAAGCCCAGTAATGATGAGTGTCCTTTCAGTTAGTGTTCCAAAGGGTCGGTCTTTAAATACACATTCAGAGCACAGGCTTTAACTCAGACTCTGTCATCAAGTGTAATGCAAAGTCTTTTTTAAAAATCCAGAGTTTTTAGTGAGGATTCAGTGCCACTTTTTGCCATCCCTTGGGATACTAGATGGACATTGCTCAGAAAGCAAACGGATGCCTTGGTAGGGACAGAGCACAAGTTTGGGGCAGGATCACCTTTGCAGGAAGGGCAAGTTCATCTTCTCCTAAAGGCAAAGTGCTTGCAGGTGTCACCTCTTTACTTTGCACTCACTTTTAATGTGGCACTTGTTCACTTACCAGTGTTTATGAAATCCTACATTTGGGATGCTTTTTTCTATAATAAAATATTGTCACTTGAAAAGAAAGAGGAGGAGGAGGAGGAAGAGGAGGAGGAGAAGAAAAAGAAGAAGAGGAGGAGGAAGAGGAACAAGAAGAGCAGGAAGAGGAGGAGGAGAAGAAGAGGAGGGGGAGAAAGAAGAAGAAGAAGAAGAAGAAGAAGAAGAAGAAGAAGAAGAAGAAGAAGAAGAAGAAGAAGAAGAAGAAGAAGAAGAAGAAGAGGAAGAAGGAGAAGAAGAAGAAGAGCCATGTGATATTTAAACTTGTGTGTCGGATTTATTTCACTTAACATTGTGGTTTCAATGTGCATATATTTACCTACAAGCCACTCAAGTTTATCTTTCTTTGTGACAGAGTAGAGTCCACTGTGTGTAAATACCACATTTTCTTTATCCATTCAGCTGTTAATGGGTATATATGCTGCTTCCAAGATTTAGCTACTATAAATTGTGTTGCTAAAAACATACATATACATGTACCACTATAATATGACGTCTTTACTCTTTTGGGAAGATACTTGGAAGGGGAATAGCTGGGTCAAATGGAATTTCTAGTTTTAGTTTTTTGAGGCATCTCCATACTGAATTCCATAGTGGTCATACTAGTTTATATTCCTACCAACAATGTAGAAAATTTCCTTTTTACCTGTACATTCACCAACATTTATTAGTATTTGATTCCTTGATGATGGCCATTCTTTCCAGGATAATATAGGATATCAGCATTGTTTTAATTTGCATTTCTTTAATGGCCAGCAAAGCTGAGCATTTCTCCCTGTATTTACTGGCCGTTTGTACTTCTGTGAAGTGTCTATTCATCTCACTTGGCCATTTTTATTGCTTTTTTTATCTAGGGGGAACTAATTATTTTTTAGTTCTTTATATATTCTAGACATTAGTCCTCTGAGGGATAGCTGGAAAAAAAATTTTTCCATTCTGTAAGTTGTCGTGTCACTATCTTGGATGTTTCTTTTGTGGTGTAGTTTTTTAATTAGATATGATGTCATCTGTTGATTGTCTACTTCCTGTGCAAAAGGGATTGTGTTTGGAAACCTTGCCTAAGCCATCATCCTGAATATTAAATCCAGCCTCTAATATTTCCTCTTCCCATCCATCCCTTCCCCTTTGTGCCAGAGAAATCCACACAAATGAAGAAGTTCAGGGTACTACCTCCCTTCAGCAGCAGACTTCTCAAACCGCCTGGACCAAAGGCCAGTTTGCTTCAGGAATGGAGCAGACACTTGTAAAAATGAAAAGCAATTATTGAAAAATATAATACAAAAACCAAACACATAAAGCACACAAGTCCCAAATCTCTAATTGTCAGATGGAGTTGGAAATAGTGTAACGAATTGCAATACAATTTCTAAACTCAGAGCCCTGGCTTCCGTGTTCTCCTCCCAGTGGACCAGCCAGACAGTTGCTGAACCAATAGTGACCCTTCAGGAAACCCTGCAAAGCTGCTCTAGGAGCCTTTCACTCCCACAGCCTGCGAACTTCCACATCTACTCTGATCTTCTCATCCTCTAATCCTCTCTCCTCCTACACCCCAGCTCTTTCTTCCAAGTCTGTATTTATGTGCCTATTTGCAGTGAGTTCCCCACAATACACAGTCTCTCTATCTCTTTTCCTTCTCTCCTACTGTTGCCTTTTCCTCTTCCCATTCTTGTGACCAGAGAATTCCTAGATGTCTTTTAAAACCCCATGCATGACCTAAAGTCTTCTTGTCTTCGGTTGGCAGAGCAGCAGCTGCCTCCCAGGCTGTACTCTGTCCCTGACACAGTAGCCTCCTGTGACCCCTTCCCCAACCCAATTCTTGGCAGCCAGCTAGCCTGGACAAGGTCCCTTCTAGCCTCACAGTCACAGGTCACTAATCCTGCTCCCTGCACCAGCATAGCTGTGGTTCTGACGTCTATGTATTACTGAAAAATCTCCTCCTTGAGGGATCAAAAACACTGGAGATTTCAGTGAAAGCCCACTTAGTCCACTCCTTCCTCAAGGACAAATGGGGTAATCAGCTTGAAAGCTGATCCAGAAAAAATTCAAGGGCACCACCTTGCATTTTAGGAACATTGCCAGACACCAACTCTGTGTAGCAATCACCTGAACGCCCTGAATAGAGAGGAAGGCATGTGCCGGCAGGGGTGCATGGGTGATTATGGTGACTCAAGGAATAGCACCCAGGTTGGTGACTGCAGTTTTCATACTGGGACACAGTTCTTCATGCCATTGCTTATTTTTGCACATCTCAGCAGAGTCTTAGACCCCCTTTCCTCTTTTTTCCTTTCCAGGATGTTTGAACAGTCAGAAGTTGGAGATAGTAAATTGTGCAGCAAGCAGCAGAAAGGTCTACTGTCCAATACAATAAATATAATGTGTCCTTCCTGAGAAAAAATTAGGTTTGATTTTAGCCTGTGTGCTATAAAAGACTGAGGTTTTCCTAACTCTGAGTCCCTGACTGCAAGGCATGATCAAAAAATATAGTGAATGTGAAACAATTTTAATTATTAGAGTAAAAGACACATTGCCATTAATCATCTCAAAATCCTCCCCATCACTCCAGGCACACTAATCCTATTATTCTTTGCACTTTCTGAAACAATTCTGAAGACCTCTCTGAGTGTCTTTATAAGATGTGACCAAAAACATGGCGAATGATGCTGCCAAGTGTCATCCAATGGAAAGGTGGACTTGTAAAAAAATTACAGTGTGATCTCCCCTCCTGATTCACTGCATCTGGCCCCTGTGCCTTCTGGCTCTTCCTCAAAATCAAAGTGACCATGAAAGGTAAAGGTTTTGAATTGATTCAGGACCTTGATGCAGCCAGGACAGAACCAAAAAAGCACTTGGAAAGGAAGATTTCCAGGACTGCTTCTAAAAGGGGTCAGAATAATGGGGTGCATTCAAACCACAGGGCAGTATTTTGAGGGTAGTTATTGGCACTGTGTCATTTAATATTATAATGTTTTTATTTAAAAATAAATCACATTTTTATCAGACTCTCATACCTAATGCAACATTCAGGGTCCTCTTTGTTGCCCACAGAGTCTGAAGGGCAAGGAAGACAGCTAAAGCACAAAGTGCCTTCCACCTCTCCCAGTCTCTAACCAGAGCCCATGACACTGTGTGGGGCTGGGCAGTTTGCCTGGAAGGAGAATAAAACCTCAGAACCTTCACGGTTCTGACACATACGTGGGTCAGGGAAGTGTTCCACGGGTCTTGGCACATATTAGAGCTAAGACATGCAGGTAAGTTAAGGCTCCTGGAAGCCAAAGAGCTTTCCAGACGACAAAGCAAAGAGTACAGTGGCATCACCCTGAAACACACTTAAGAAAATAAAACACACTTGCCCACAAAACAGAATGGTCAGATCATAAACCTAGTACTCTAGGTTGATTTTAGTTTGGTTTGGTTTGATTGCAGTCTTGAAACTAAGTTGATAAACGCAGTTTGGCTTCTGGATCCATTTTCAATTAAATTTTTTAACAGCGTTAACCATAATCTTGAATTAACTATGTACTGCTTCCCAAACTGGCATCTAAGAAAAATTATGTCATAATCTTTGTAGTGGTATTAGTGCATAAGCCAAGAAAAACAGACTTTCCTTGCACTATTAACTTTGTTTGTTAACTGCAAGCAAAGTTCAATACTTGCTTTGGTTTCTCTAATGGGTTTTTTTTTTCTGCTTTTCTTTTTACTGAAGCTCTTCTGGATACTTTAATACTTCAATAAATATTTTGAGTCAGTAAATTGGAAAACTTAGCATTCATCTTAGCCCAAGCTAATCTGATCAGATATCTGTTGTTTGGAGAACTCTGACTAACATTTCCCAGAATTTTGTTCTGCTCCTCCAGATCTGAGTAATGTTTGTCTAATCCACTTAAAAGTCACTATAGCATTATAAGCAAATAAATGAAATTATAATTGAATAAAATTAATCTTTAGTTGGATTTGCTTTGAAAATATGTCTGTGGAGTTAGGATTCTGTGACTCTAGACCTTCACAGTTTAGAGAAATTGAAGTAGTATACAGGTTTGTGTGCATCCATTCTCTGCTCCACTGACCCGCAAAATAATAAACCATTCCATGAAATACGCAGGAATATTTAAGTCATACACCAATTCTCTACGAGTACACAGTTGTTAGATCAATTCATAGCATACCAAATATATATAGTAATATGTATACATATACATATACACAGTACAATAAAACTCAGAAGCTTTGAGGTTGCCTATTCATTTCAGACATTATTTAGACGAAGAATGCACTGAGTTGTATTTTACTCTATGTTATTGCAAATAGCATAGCAGACACTATTTCAATGTGAAAAACACATAATACAAATAATGCTACATGGGTTATATTTGTACTCATTTTGACAACATCTATGCAAGTTTTTTAACTCTAAAACAGAAAGAACTGGGAAGCTAAATAAGACAAAGTTAATATCCCTTTGGCTATCAATCATTTAATAGGTGAAACAAAGTTCAATCATTATTACAAGTACACGCCAAAATAAAAATGTTCATAGTCTCACCAGTGAATGATGTTAAGACCACTGGAAATGTACATATAGAAGAATTAAATTGGCCTTTTATACAACAGTCATTGTGAAATGGATAAAAGACTCACCTTAGTCACTTTCTCGTCACTGAGACAAAATATCCAACACCTGCCATTTAAAGGAGGAGAGGTTTGTTTTGGCTCCTTGCATGGTCGGGGGCATGGCAAAAGGGTTGGGTGGAAGACAGCTGCTCACCTCACGGTGGCCAGGAGTCAGCTAGAGAAGGAAGGGGACCAATCAAGAGGGAGACACACACTTGCCAGGTCACACCCTTCGTGACCTGCCTCTTCCCAACAGGGCCCACCTATTGTAATCCAAATACTGTAATTCCTTTTCCCATCCTTCTCACAGCTCCAGAAGTTTTAGGTTTGTATTCCTATTGACACTGTATTGGAATCCTGACTAGTTAATTCCAATCTACCACCTCCAGTGTAACCAATGGTGAGAATAAAGACACTAAGACATATTCATACTTATGGGGGGCCAAGGGGTCCTGAGTCCAGTCCAGGTGAGGATACACAGAACAAAAGGCCCTGATCCAAGGCCTCCCCCAGCATTTATTATCTTGTGAAGAAGGGAGTGGCTGGAGGATGAGTGACGGTGAGGATGATGGTACCTACTTGAGTAGCATGAGCTGAGCTGGCCAGGTAGAGAGAAAGCACCTCTGCAATATGCAGGGAGACGTGTATGCAGAAAGATTAATCTGCATAACTCGAGATAGCATTAGAATGATTTAGGAGACTGCTGCTTTACTTTCTAATATGCAAACTTTTGTGCCCTGGGAAATCATAGCCTCTTATCTTGAGGCTCGAACCCAGTTGACATCCTGAAGCTGTGTGGCTCTGCCATCCTGCTGTGCTCAAACGTTTGTAGGGAACACGATGCGAGAAAACAGGAAACTTGACAAACGGCTTCAAGGATTACACATAGGTAAGTACCTTAGCTGGCCTTATTTGCATTGCTTAGAGCCAATCGAAGGGAGAAGGAAATAGTGTAGCCAGCTCTGTTCATGTCAGTACACAGAGACAGGGTTTGGTTTAACTAATGTCGAAGCAATAGTTCTGCATTCAAGGAGAGCCACCCAAATCATATCCTACATCCACCTATCAAAGTAGGTATAGAATCCCCACCCCGGTCCAGTGGCCTTCCATGAAACCTGCTTCTGAGCACATAAGATTTTGGGGGGACATCTAGCCTAACAGACCTAAATGTACAACTGGAAGCTGTGAAATTACTATTAAAGTTTGGGGTTGGGGGAATTTCGACAACATTGAAATGTTGACCCGGACAATGATTTCCTGCACAGGATTCTAAGAGAATGGGACACAAAAGCAGAAATAGATCGATGTGATTGCATCAAACCAAAAATCATCTGCATAGCAAAAGAAATAACAAGAGAAAATGCACAGCCTGGGAGAAGTCTTTGCAAACCACGTATCTTAGGAATAGCTATAACCCAGATTATGTATGCAACTCAAATAATTCAACCGCTAGACCATGAAAAACTGATTTAAAAATTGACAAAGGATCTGAACCAACATTTCTCAAAAGTAGACATGTAAATAGGCAACAGGTAAAAGAAAAATCCTCGAAGTCACTAAGCATTAGAGAAGCGCAAATTCAAACTAAAGCAATACCTCACACATGTTAGAAAGGCTGTTACTAAAAGAGATAAAATAGAACAAAAGCTGGCGAGAATGGGTAGAGAAAGGAACCCAGTACTCTCTAATGGAAATGGGAATATTACAGTCATTTTGACCAACAGTATGGAGGCGCCTGTAAAGTAGCACTTATTTCACACAGTCCTCTTTCAAAAAAGTAATATTTTTGTTTATAATGTTATGCTGATGAGTGAAAAATTAATGCTGGAATCAATAAAAGATTTTAGAGTATTAGCAAATTTTCTTCGTCTATGCCAGAATGTTTCTGTCTCCTCATGTTCCTGAAATTTGTTCCTCCATTCCTTTGGTTTGTTGGTTGGTTGGTTGCTTGGCTAGTTGGTGGTTTGGTTGATTGGTTGGTTGGTTGTTTTGTCTGTTGTTTGGTTGGTTGGTTGATTGGTTGGTATCTTGGAGTCAGGAGAATTGTCCTCCACTTCAAAGCCCCCTTCCCCATGCAGGTGTGAGTCTCCCTGCCACTCACGGCCCTAACTGATCTGGGCATCTTAGTCCCACATCATAGGGATCCTCAACCTAAGGAATTTATTATTTATATGGGAGATAATTATATGCAAAATTAACTGTTTTACAAAATGGAACTCATTTTCTCATCTGCTTATCAAGCTGTCACTGATTCATTCAGCAGCATTGAGTAACCACATATAAAGACCCAGGTTTCACAGAAAAGTCTGCAGATACGAAGGGGAACAAAACATCTCTGTCCACCTAATGCCTCTTGTGGCCCTGCCTCCTTCACAAGGCCTTTCCTCCTCCAGACCCTACAACTCCTCAGTGCCCAATACGACCATGGTCCATAGTTTCCCCAGGGGCTCCCCAGTCTTCGAAAAGCACAAGCCATTCAAGTGGCTCCCTTCCACAGGGGGCCCCAGGGACATCCTATAATCTATGGAGTAAGTTGCAAATGCATGAATCAAAGGACTTGGATATGTTGGCCTTTCTACAAAAGTAACTAACATGCAAGGAGTGATTTACATCTGCCCAGCCTCTTTGAATCTGTTAATTACCTTCACAGTAACACTGGAGATACAGAGAACTCCTAACATGTTTCCAACGTGCTTTATTTTCCTCCTGGGCACACTGAAGGTTTTCTAAGCCTCTGACATCAAAGCACGCTCATGCAACTAGCTCTGGCCTACTGGGTGCATCAGATTTAACTTACTCCTCATCCCTAAATGGTCCCCACACTCTTTCCTCTCCCCGCTTCCTGTGCAAATGTGGATGACACCCCGAGACAGTGCCTAGAACACAGCCTGCCCAAGGACTCTCAGCTCATTCTGTTCCCCTAACTCCCTCCAAACCTCACTGGTCTGTGATGTCAGCAAACTCACCTAGTATCACTTCATAACACTGAGATTTCAGGATTTATTTGTTATTGCACCATACACTAGCTTATTCTAACAATGCAACGAGGAATTAACTACATCCTTCAGACTTGACAAAACCAAGGTTCCAGGAAGTGACCTCCAAATGCATGTGGTTAGTAAGTAGGACTACAAACTCAGGTCATCACTTCTAGTTCGTTTAAACCTCCCATTTCATTTCTCTCCCTTTCCTCCAGCCATGCAATGATCATTCGCACTGTTCCACCAACATGCCCCAGTTCCCTAGATACACACTGCGCTCTCCAGCTCCGGCTTTTGGACACAGAGCTGCCCATGGAGAAGGTTCTCCCTTTGTCTTCATGCTTTTGAATGTGCCCATCAAGACGAGATTCAGTCTCTGCCTGAAGCCCTTCCCGATGTCCTGGAACGGTGAAAGCCCTCTCATCTCCGCGCTCACGGAGCATCTTGTCTTTCACCGTCTTACAGCTCTTCCAATGTCATAGAAATGCACTTCTCCTTTCTCCCATCAGACCAAAGCCTTCTCAAATATAAAACCCATATGTATTTCTCTTTGTACATCCTGTTCTTAGAGACCTTTACCTTACATATAAGGAGCCTAATAAATGTTTGGACTTTTAGTTAATTCGCACTATGAAAACTTTACAAATTTTAACATATTTTATACTTCTGTGAATTATTTTAAATGATCCTGGTCCCAAGATATAACTTTTTTTGTTTGTTTTCTTTTTTTTTTTGCAGGGGTGTTGGATCCCCAGGGTCTCTCGCTGCAAAGCAAGTGCCCTTCCACAGAGCCAGAGTCCATCCCTCCCCTGCTCTTTTGGAAATGGCACTTTCCAGGCAGCATTACAAAGACAACGAACTGAAAAAAAGACACTAACAGCAGTATCAGGTTTTGCATTGCCTTGCACGTGAGTCACGCAAGAATCATGTCTAATGAATAAACGTGGAGGCTTAACTGTTTAACTGATCATTAGCAAGGACATCGGTTTACAGAAAATGTCAGTAAAAATCACTTCTGGCACCAACCCAGGAGGATTATACATGCAAAGGATCTCCCAGACATGGTGTCCACTTTGATCTTCCTTTTAAATGCAGTCTTTTAGTTCTTATTTGTAAAGTGTACATTGAAACCCTCTGATGTTCTCTCATGAGCTACTTGATTGTATAAGGCTTTGGTTCATGTTTTAAAAATCAATTTGTGATGGCTACATTACCCAAAACTGGACTTCAGGAACTAAAATAGTGGAACAGATTACTAATGAGTACTCATTCTTATTTTACTTTTGCTACCACAAGCCAATGTACTTCAGCAATTTTTACCTACTAAAAACTAGGTACACAAATTAGAGTGTATCTTTAAAAAATGAATTGCTTCTAAATAAACTTTAGATGCAATTAGAATTATGATGCTTATTAAGAAGGGCTGTGCCTCCTTCCATTTGGCACTAGTGACAAAGGTTAAAAATGTCCTTCTATAAAATACCACATAATTAAATAAAGCAATTTTGTAATTACCCACTACACAGCTGGATAAATTCCAAGTTTCATAATTATTTTAAGCTATATATGATCTACTTGTGCAAAAAAAGGTAAGTCCAAGGAATAAAAGATGTTTCTCCACACAATTTAGTTTTGTTCTCATTCCTTGCAATTTGTTCAGTTATTCTTAAGAAAAACAATTAAAGTAACAGACAGTTTTCTATTCCTTGTATCTCTCTCTTCATATAACCATGCATATATAGAATGCCATACTTTCTTTTCAAGCATTGCTAAAGTCAAGCATTACAAATTGGACAAAAAGTCATATCTGGCGTACTGAAAACTCAACTCCTGATAGCAACAGGTGCAAGAATAATGCCTGGGGAGAAGTTGGATGAACTCATTATAATAATCTGATAGAGATAAAATTTTGGAACAGTCCATCACTATTACCCAATAGAATCATGGTGTAACACTGGTAGGCAAATTGCTCTTACTCTTTTCTTGTTATATTTCCAAAGGTTTCAGTCCAAACTGCACCCCACCCTGACATCCTTTCAAAGTGCAAGGGGACAGGCTGCCTCCCCACAGAGGGGAGAAATATCCAACCTCCTCCAGGTCTATCTTCCCTTCCTCTCTGTCACACACAGAAGGAATCCATTTCACTCAATCCAACACACCCTGAAATAAAAGCAGAAGAAAACATTTTTAAATCCATCTTTCAGAATTTCCAGGTCACCGGATGATTTTTTAAATCACAGTGATGACCCAGCACTTTCATCAAATATCCATGACCTACCTGAGGCATTTTGCAGAGTACTAGTCTTAATGTGTGGGCACATTTCACCTTTGGGTGGTACCCAGGTGGATTAGCTGTTCTATTATGAAAGGAGTGGCCTTGTTCTAGGTTCCGATTACCTCACAGTACAACGGGCAGCGTCCCCAGGTTCCAAGAAACCGGAAGAAATTTCTGTGTGAAAAAATCTAAAAAGTGATGACATCTGTTGAATTTGCATTCAGTTCTCCCTATTGGTGCTTGAAAATAACTTCTGGACAATCACGTTGACCTTCAAAATTACAAATTAGAATATGCTGAATGAGTGACGGGTCCAGGTTGGAAGTCCATTGGGTACTCACCGACCCATGTGTACAGATTCGGGAGGAGCAAGGGTCTTGACTAAAGTGGTCCAGGCAAAGCAGCCTGGATTTGTCCCTCCTCTCTGCCTGAGTTTTGCAACATCAACAAGATTACTTTTTCTGATCTGTGCACATATTGAACATCCAGTTTAAAATTTAACTAGGAAACGACTCAGAACAATATGAAATGTATTTATTCATCACATACACTGCCAGACACCTTGCTGTGTGTTTTATAAAAATTACCCTCTTAAACCCATATGAGAAAGACTTTAATTTTTTTTTAATGAGAAATCTGAGATTCTGCTGATTTCAGTGACCTCATCCAACAGGAAAGTAGCATGAAGGCATCTGTCTTCACATCTCATGGTTTCTCCTCTGATGTGTTACTCTGTGGATTTTAAACTCCAAATGATGAGTTAATGTTTCTGAATCTCTAAACCTTATTTTTTTTCTCTATACAACTGTAACATTCCCAAGGTCACACAGCTGATAATTAGCAGCTAGATTTCTAGCTCTTTCCAACATGACACATTCAAGAGAAGCCAAACACTTAATCTCCTGCCAATTCTTTTCTTTCTCCCACCTCCTCCTTCTCAGAACTGGGGGATCATCTTGAGGGCAGCTTACCTCTTCCTGACAGTTTCTGTACATGAATCAAACCTGGTAATCCTCCCTCCAAGAGATTACTTAACCCTCTACTTGTCTCAAGGTCCAGTTGCATCTCTAGGACTAATCACCATCGTGCCCAGCTGAAGCCGAGTAAGTGCCCTTGTTCATTCTTTCTTTCACCAGTCCCTCCAGAAACTCAAGAGAATCTTCTGGAAACACAAAGTAGGCCATGTTGCCCCTTCTCTAGAGCACTTCACTGACTTTCTATTTCACTCGGTATTACTTCCAGTGCTTCTCGCCAGCTGCCCTACACTTTTGATGTGCACTGTTTCTGTTCTTCAGAAGCATCAAGTTTTTTCTGACCTGAAGGGTTTCCCACACACCATTGCTTCAGCCTGGAGCCCTCTTTCTTCAAATATCTCTCAAATCACCTTCAAAGATGCCTCCTCCTGGGTGGTTTCCCAGTCCCTTCACTCTACTCATACCAGTCCTTTGCTTGCCCTCTGCTATGAACTAAATTGGGTCCCCTCAAAATTCTTATGTTGATGTCTTAACCCTCAACCTGATGGTGGTGTTTGGAGTTAAGGCTTTTGGAAAGTGATTAGTGTTAAAAGAGGCAATAGGGGCAGGGCTCTCTTGATAGGATCAGTACCCTTAAAAGAAGAGGCCAAAATAATCCCACTGTCTTCCTCTCCCTCTCCTTTGCCTCTCATTTTGTCTCTCTCCCTCCCTTTCTCTTCCCTCCCTCTCTGTCTGCCTTTCCCACATCCTTCCCCTCTCTCTTGGTTCATCTTTCTCCCCCGCTTCTTCTGCCTCTTCTCCCCTCTCTCTCTGCCTCCTTCCCATCACTATGAAGACACAGCCAAGAAAAAGCCTGAACCAGAGCTTAAGCAACCATTGTTACCTTTGTCACTAAGGATGTTGGCTCCTGATCGCAGCCTCCAGAATTGTGAGGGGAAAAAAAATGTCATTTAAGCCACTCAGTCTGTGGTATTTTGTCATAACAACCTCAACAAGCAAATATACCTTCTTTCATGATTTTCTATCTTAGGTAAGATACAGGCTAAGCTGCAATAATAAAGAGATTCAAATATATAATGGCTTCATTAAGATCGAAGGTCATCCCTCTGCCATATTACAAGCCATTAATCCAAGACCTTCTGGAAAGTTCTGCTATCCTCCATACACAGCTTCTATCTTAGAAAGCACAGCGGACGTCTCAGGATTTGTCGTCTTTTAGCCAGCAGGGAGGCAAAGGCCCAGGAGTGACAAACACTTCCTTCTTTGTACACCTCCCTGAGGAGGCATAGAATAATTCCATTCAGAACTCAGTCACTTGAACAAGCTGCAAGACATGACAAGTATTGGTTTCATTCCATCAGCTAGGTGGACAGCAGGACCCTGCTGAAGGAGAGCCTCTGTGTTTCTTTATAGGATGTATTTCAACTGGTAAGCACGTATCTATATGGTTGATATTTGTTCAGCATGTCTTCCCTGTAGACAAGTACGAGAAAAAAGACACATTACACATATTTGGATCACCATGATGTTTTTCACACCAACACAGTTCCGGGAGTAAACTAGAAGGTTCATAAATATTTGATATTTGCATGAGTAAACTAATAAGTTCTTCAAGTATTATTTATTCTGATATGTCCTCCTCCTTCTAAATACACTCCTCTTAGGATAAAATGCATGCTCTGTGTGTACATATATGCATGTCCCCATTCAACCCTCCCAACCCCAGCACTACCTCTGTCCAACATGGTGGCACACAACTACAATACCAGCCATTCTCAGGTACAGAGAGACTTCAAGACCACCCTGGGCTACACAGCAAGACCCTGTTTCAAAAAACCAAAAAAAAAAAAATCATATCTAAGAGTCGTTGAAATTTTTTCTTGGGTAGATCCCACTTGCAAACTAGTATTGCATTTGTCATGCCAATCATTTCTTATTGTTCTTAGAATTGTTCTGCCTTAGTTTCCCCTTTTTAAATAATTCTACTTTCAAATTCCTAGTCAAATAGGCTAATTGCTTTTGAGTTATGGTTCACCTTTCTTGCATTCTTCTATCACAATTTACTCATGGATTCATTAAATCCTTCTTTTCATTCAACAGCTATTTGAATATTCTGTACACTGTGCTAATCAGCAAGAATAAAAATATATAATACAAGCTCACTTTCCCCCCGGGGGAACTCAAGTGTTCCTGGGAGATAGAGTAGCAAATGAGCAATTTAAATGCAATGCACAAAGTGCTACAACAGAAACATGTTTAAGTAACTATGGGAACACATTTATAGAGTACCTGCTCTTATCTTTCCGGATCTATTATTATCATGGGATCATCTCAGCTTTAAAGATAAGAAAGTTGAAAAGCAGAGTTAAAGAATTTGCCCAAGGTTACACAACCATAAAGTTAGAAAGCAATTGCTAGCTCAGTGCAATGTGATAACAAACTCACTATCTTTCCCTCTACCATGTGGCAATGCAAATTCCATTCTACTTAATACAAGTTCTCTTAAGACAGCACTCAACTATGTGGCTCCTTCTCCAAGCCCATAAGCATCCAGCTCAAGCCAGGCACCCACAGCATCCTCGAGAGATCAATGTAAAGGCCACCTATGCTCATTCACCCCAATCCAGGGTCATTGTCAGAACAGAAGAAACTATTGGAAGGATGTAGAACAGAGAAAGAATACCTGCGTTTTCTGTTGTACCAGTTCTATGCTGCCGCAAACCACTCCAGAACTCTATGGATTAAAACAATGTATTATGCTTCATTGTTCTAAGTGTTGCCTGTACCCGGCTGGATAGTTCTTACTCAGGGTTTCATACAGGTGTAGCCAAGATGCTGCAGGGACTGGAATCATCAAGAGGTTTTATAGTTCGTATTTCTGGGGCCTGCACTAAGAAGGCTGGAACAGCTAGAAACTGGTCAGATGCCTCCTTGGAGTTAGCTTGGCTTCCTCACAGCATGGCGGTGTCAGGGTCGTTGGATTCCTTACACAGCAACTGGTTGCTTCCAGAGCAACACACTCAGTTTTTACATCTATAAAATGTGGAAAACAGTGTATATCTCTTTGGGTTGACATGAGGATTGCATGAAATCAATTGTGCAGTGTTACAAGCCAGGCAGGTGATAAGAAAATGGTTTTATCTTTCCCCATCATGCTCCATCCTCACACCCAAGACCTAGACCTAGAACAGGATTTCCACAAAACTTTGTTAAATGAGTGAAACTATATGATTCATATAGTTTCCAAAGTAATCTTCCAACACATTCTTCATTGTGACTTTCTTACGCTAAAGAATGCAGAGAATCATTTCGTTACTAAATATAGAGTCTGAAATCTCCCGACCTCATGCCGAATTCCCAACTTCTTCCCCAACAGACCTCTGGCTCCTCATGGCAGCCTCCCTGCCTTGCTCTAGCAGGGGCTGTGCTACTATGACACAATTTATACTAAGAAGCATCATTTGTTAGCACAAGAGCCAACTGAAAGATAGTGATGGCCAATGCTAGAGCAATTTGGACTATAAAGGGAATAAAGTAGAATTGTATCATAACCCAAAATATAAAACAAATACTTGCGAGTCTATACTGACATATATAAATGATTGATTGAATAAAGGAACAAAAGGAAGAGACAAATGTCCAATGCAGATTTCCAAAAAAGTTGAAGTAGATATTTTATCCTCTGGAAGGTGAAGCATAAACTCTCACTCCTGACCTGGAGGCCACAGTCAATGACTTTCTTCCAAAGAGTACAGTATGGAAAAGGGATTTTAAGCAAGAGTAGAGGCATCCAATAAACACTGTCTCAGCAGGTGATCAAGGTGAACATCAATAGTTATATTGTGATAGAAAAATTTCCTCTAATACACACATGGAGAATCGCAATTCATTTCTGTGCTCTTTCTCCCCAAAACCTACAACCTCAATCTAAAGAGAAAAATGTTAGACAGATCCTTGCAGGGGGATGAATACTTGCCCCATTGTTAAGGATTAAAAACTGGTGGTCAACTTAGCACCAGCTGAATTATATCAGCATGGTGTTGAGTAAAGATGGCCCACCTGAAGAAAGTTACCAGCATAAATAGAGATGTGGAGAAGAAGAGTGAGGCATTCTGGGTTCTTTTAAGAGTTGCTGTTCGAGCCGATGGTTCTCCTGGAGGTGCTTGTCATGTTGGCTTTCTCAATATGGATTCAGCCATTATCATCGGAGGAGCTCAGGACCTCATCAATGAGAGTGGCTGTGGTCCACGTTGCGGGAGCCCTGCTCTTTGTATTGTGCATCGCTTCCTGGCTCCGGAGGGGAAGCTGTGCACTGGAAAAGCTGGTCACACTGGGCTTCCTGACCTGTGCCCAACTGTTCTCATTGTTGGAGGAGCGCGGGACCTTGTTGCCACTGTGGATGGCTGTGGTGCTCTTCAGGGCAGCCCCGCTTCTTATTTTGAGTGTGACTTCTCGGCTCCGGTGTAGAACCCTCAACCCACTGCACAGCTCCTTCACCCTGCTGGCATAGACTTTCTAGTTCCACCGCTGACCTCTGACCTTCCCGGCAGAGAACCGTAAATAGAGTGGCATGAGTCCTTATTGTGGGCTCTTAGGTTTCCAGTTGGATTTGTGGGAGCCATTGTCATGCATTTGGGTCTCTAGTTCGACTCATGTAGGACATTGTTGTGGGATCCAGGCCCTTGGCTAAATATCCTGAGTCTTAGTGTTGTGGACAGATTTTCCTGCACTTTCTTGTGTATAACTCTGGGTGACTATTATAAAACAGTATTACAAACACTGTGTCCTATATGCAATTGTTCTCCCTGTAACCCCTGACTAAAACACCCATCCTCCTCAAAACTGTCAAGGTTATGAGAGAAAAGGAAAATCTGAGAAACTGTCACATCCAGGGACTCAGTGCCCCGTAGGCTCCCAGATGAGATCCAGCAACAGGAAGAGGACTTTGTGTAAAATTAATGAAATCTGAATAAACTATGAATTTCACTTAAAATAATGTATCCATATTAGTTCTGTAACTGTGTGAAGGTACCATACTAACTTAAGATGTCAATAATAGAAATTTCTGTGCTAGCTTCACAATTTTCTGTAAATCTAAAAATTGGATCCTATTAGGTGGGAGAAATAGGCCTTGCTGGACTCTGTCCTCCCATCTGCCCTACAGATGAACTCAGCCGACCCTAGAGACCGCAGTGTCTCTGACACGTGTGGAGCTGGAGTAGGAGTGTGAGCTCCAGAGTCTGGAATCACGTCTTCATACAGACCCCACCTGCCCGAGCATTCTGTCCATGACACACCCTTTTCCCAGATCCCGAAGTCCAAGGTCTCAGAGTCCGTCTTTATCTTTTTGTCCCACTTTCTAATGCCAGCTGCCTCTGACTCAGAAGTTTGTCTCCAGCCCAGTACTTCGCCTCAATACCACAGTCTTGGCTCTGGTCTGAAACATCAGTCATCCGTGCGCCTTTGCAACACGCCTTGCCCACTCCCGGCTGCTCTCCCCATTCCAGTCCATCTTCAGAGGTCCCCGCAGTCAGCTGCCACCAGCAGATCTCTGATCATGCTTGAAAGCTCCCCACTCCTCCCCAGAGTGTATACACTTGCTTGGACCCCCAGAAGGCTCTTCATACTCTGACCCCAGCCCCACGTGCACTCTCCTTCCCTGCCACCCCCTCAGATACACATGAGGCCGAAGTCACGGCAGTTCACCTCTGCACCTCCATGATGGAGCCCATACTCTCATGACTCGTGCTTTTACATACAGCTCCGAGGGGAATGTTCCAGTCACCTTCTCTTGTCCCTATGTCACCCCACAAAGTAAGTCCCTCACTCTACAAATGTCATCTCAGAAGTTATTTGCTCTGGATGCCTTCTTAGACTCAGGCAGACAGGGCCCTCTCTAATACCATCTACATTTGATGATGCTGACTTCCATGAGAAGAGTCGCAGATGTGTGAAGATCACATACCACTGCACTGTTTTCCACATATATGATAATGCCTTTCAAACAATGGTTACCCAATTAACATTTACTAGATGTATTAGTCACCTTTCCCATTTCCGAGACACAATAGCCAACACCCACCATTGAAAAGAGCAAATGTTTATGGGGCTCACAGTTCAAGAGATTTAGTCCATGGTCAGTGGGGTCCAAGGCAGAAACATCATGGTGGAAAGGCGAAGCAGACCAAAGATTCTCAGTTCATGGCAACCAAGAAGCAGATCAAGGGAATAGTGCCAGAGAGGAAGACAAGGTACCAGACGTGGACCCCAAGGCCACATTTCTATGATCTACGTACACCTCCCCAGAAGTGTGCTCCACTTTTCTCCCAAATGGATCCCAAAACCTATCAAGGTGACACTCCACCCAGGCTGCAACACTAGATGATAACATTCTACAACTCACCATGACTCTTCTGGATCACAACCCCAAAAGACCCCTTATTCATACATTCACCACCACCTCTGACCCCATCAGAACCTTCCTTCTCAGATGACTTTATGCCCAATGGCTCAGTGGAGGACCAGCTAAGGCAGTATGCAGCAAGAAACAGCAGGGTCAGGAAACAACTGGCGCCTACACATCAGTTCCAGGCAGAAGCACTGAAGGCATCTCACCTGGTGATTGCATTTCTTCTTGTATGTAAAATGTACTTCTTTGTGTCACTGGTATATTGTGCTGACTCAAATGAACCAGCTGTTTTCCTAAAGGGGCTAAAAATAACTATTTCCATTTCCCAATAACCACAGTGCCCTACTGCTTTCTTCCTGACTGACCAAAGATCTATGGGTTCTGACAGAGAACACAAGAAAGAGTCCCCGCCCAAACCTCTGGCCCATAGGCTGGAGACCTCTTACTGACGGGCATGTTAGACCCTTCCCAGCTCCTGTGGTATACAAAATGTTTCCCCAAGGTAGATACATACACCAGCAGGGATACAGATCCAAAAACTAAAACTGAGTTACTTAGGAACCAAACTAATAAAACCTATGAAATTATAAACTCCCTCAAATAAATCCAAATACGTTCACACAAATTAGTGTTTTAAAAAGAAAGCTTAAAATTGGACTCCTGAGGAGCAAGAGATATAGAGGGAGGAGGAAAGGCAGAGAAAAGGAATGAAAAAAGAGCTAAGATGTGTTATGTATGTGAACCAGCTCTCCACCTGGAGCAGAAGCATCGTACACTGCAAATGTGGACTAACAAAAATAAAAATCTTAAAAATAAAGTAAAACTGGACCCCTGACCACAGAATACCAAAGGAATATCAAAAGTCACATTCGCAGGTTATTTTTCCAGGGTTCGTTTTAAAGCAACTAGATACTTTCTCACAATAAAATCATATCTTTATTACTGTATTTGCCTAGTAATATGAATTCTAAAGCACCTGAAATTTTTCTCTAGTTTTTTTGTTTGCTTTTCACATTTCTCATCTTTCCTCCTAAATGTTAATTTCCTAATTCTTCATATAAAGCGAATGATTAGACTGCGAGGAGTGGGATTAGCACAAAATTCCTCGCAGCCCATACTCACAACTGGGCTCAACTACACTGTGTCCCAGTATGACCTCCCCCTGGATCATGAGTGCAAACATTTCCTGCAGAGATCTAAACCCATTTTCTATGATCCTAATAACACCTTCTTCCCAAAATTGAATTTTAATGAACTTTAAAGATCAGTATTATTATATACTGTGATTTTCTTAACAAAGCTTTTTAAAATTTCATATAAGGATGATAAGGTCAAAAGTAACTAATACACTAACTCTTAAAAATCAAAATCAGAGAGACTACTGTTTTATTTCTGTGAGTTTCTTATAGGATTATCAGAGAGCAATGATAATCCTTTTTTTCCCTGGTTCTCCAAAGCAATATTTGCATCCATCTGAGTTAGCAGCTGATAACACAGATTATGAAAATTCTGGCTAAAATTAAAATGCCAAAAGTGGGCCTTCTGAATAATGAGAAACTGATTGGCTCCATTACCAAAGAGGAAATGAAAACAGCAATAGAGCAATTTGCAAGTACAAACCTCCCGTGGTGATGAGTACCAATTGGAAGAGGGTGGAGCTTTCAAGGGAGAATCAAAGAATGTGCTGTGCAGGATTTATGAGGACTATCTACTTGCGAGACCCACTGAGGCCCCAGTGCGAGAGCCTTTGTTCTTATAATCTGTCAAACGTACCAACATTGGTCTTGTTTGCGCAATTAATTGCACTGGGGAAAAAGCCTTCCAGGTAGTAAATGGATAGAATAAGTTCAGGTTGAGATGGGAGGTTTCTTGCATGGCTACACTCACACTATGTGCAAAATTTCTAATCTGAAAGTGCCAGCAAATAGATCCAAACCTCTCTTCTATAGCAATTTATGAATCTTCACAGAAAACCTTTATCATGTAGAAGAAGAATAAATTGACAAGGGTTCTTAAGCAAATTTCATTTTCAAGAAGTTTAGTAAATGAAATAAAAAAACATGAGCCCCTTTGTGACAACTCTCAGTTACCAGTAAAGTGCTTCTTTCTTCCTGGGTAGAAATGTGTGGTGTATAGATGCCTTTTTGCCTCATTTCGTCTGTTGACAAAAGAATTTTATGTTCAATTCAACAGTAAAGTGATTTGAGTGAAGAGCTAAAGTCCAAACATCCTCTGCAACTAGGTGCTTCATTTAGTAGTAATATGTTCATCCTTTCGAATTACTTTTACAATGTCACCTCCTCAAAATTCACCAGAATCAACTAGCAGTCACTTAACAACAGCCAAAAATAGACAAAAATGTAAAGTAACTGAGCTTAAAAGCACTTGCTAAGTGATAAAGAATAGAATCCAAATCTCTTTAGCCAAAGAAACACTTTAGACAGACAATATCCAAACATTCCTAAAAAGCTTTGCAGATGATCATTTATTTATTCCTTCAGTTTCTCTCAAAAAAAAAATGACTGTACACAAAGTAAAAGAGAAATTTCATATTTCAGTTGTTTCTGAAATCATCCCAAGAGTGAACACAAACACACATCACACAAGTATACGCCTGGAAAGGACTTTTTTATGTTGATACCTGAGCTTCTCCCTCTTTCAGAGAACCGTTTGTTTCTACCTGACCCACAACTCCTTGATGTAGATGAATGATTCAGAGTGTGGTTCTACTTATGGCAAGATTTTTCCAGACTGTTAGTTTGCTTGTACCAGAATATCTATTTGCTTTCCTTTTCTGGCAATTGTTAAAAAAAACTTTGCTTTCCAGTGAAGTGAAAAAGTACCCCTCACAGAATAAAAATGCTGGAGTTGGTCACATCCAGTATACTTAAGTGTGCTGACTGTAAGAATTCTTTAAAACATTGAAAACTTTGTTACAATACACACGGCATATAAACTGATTTTTTGATATTTCCTAATCCTCAGTTTGTGGGTGAAACTAATATATCTATTTTTCAAATATCAAAACCAGGCTAACTAAAGATGTAGTTTTTATGATTATAAGAATACATTGGTATTTCACTTTGCCAAAACTATTACATATCACTGGAGAAGTCACAACAAGAAACCAATTGCTGAGGAAACTAGTAACTATTTAGAACTTCCAGCCCATATGGCAATACTAACATTGTTCATTCATAATGATATTATAGGTACATTTAACATCAAATTAATATTCTCCTGGTGTAATGTGTTAGATTTTATTTTTTGCTTTTTTTTTCACATTTTGGTCTGACTTCATAAAAACCATTATCTTTCAAAATTACACAGAGCCAGGTATTTTCAGAGAACCATCTGTATTTTGAAGGGTGTATTCCCGAATGATTTATGATAGTTAAGAGAGTTCCTTCAACAGCGGCTGACCCATCTAAGAGGGAGCATGTCAAGTATAATGGTAACAACCCATTGCTCAAAGGGTGGTCAGATTTTTAAGAATTCTATAGGGCTTCATTAGAAGAGAGAGCAGTACTGGGACCCCATACTTACCTCCCAGAATTATCAGGCTCTGGGGCCTATTGAGCCAAACCACAAATCCGGCATCCAGCCCAAGACAAATCAGGCTGAAAGCTGACACAGGGTTGGGGAGCACACATACAAAACATCTGCACCTGAGGAGCAATGGACAGAAGAGACAAAAATCAAGCTACATCTTGAAAGGTGAAAGATGAGACTATCTGACACATGAGGAGGAAACAGGCATCCCGCAAGAGAGGGAAGAGTAGATGTATTGAGTCTCAGAAATAAGAAAGCCTATCCAAACGTCCACGGCAACTAAACTGTAAGGTGTAGAGAGCGGGTAGGGGTTGGCATCATGTGGATTTGTGCGACGCCTCCTGAAAGACCTGAACTGTCCCAGGGAAGCATCACCAGCACTGGCGTAACAGTGCCAGCCATGCACATGGGGGCGGGGCTTCCACAGGGAGACCCGATTGCCTGGTAAATGACAGCAGCGATTGTGGCCAAGGATGTAGACACTGAGCAGACCATCCGTGGTCACAGCCTAGCCCTGCCCCTTTCCAAGGTTATGACCTTAGGCACAGGGCACACTCACCTGTGAAATAGGAATGGACACAGTACCTGTCGTAGGGTCATTGTGAGGATTAAAGCAGTTAATTATTTGTAGGGTGTTTTGCACGCATCTAACAAGGAGTAAGCATAATTTAAGTCCTGGTTAAACAGAGCGGTGAAGGCAGCTAAGCATCAGAATGTGTGCTCTGGATTCCAGACTTGAAGGAGCTGTGTTTTTAACAGAAGGACACACAAAGGATCACTGAACTCTCTGCTGATTGAATCTAAATCCCTTAACTGGCTCTGAGGAAGAATTCTAGTCTTGACTTCAGTATTGATCTGAGCCTTGTGTAAGAAATTAAGGGTTTCAGCCTAAAAGTGGAAGGGACAGGACTCCCCGACAGAAATCAAATATGCACCTGTTTGTTCGCTGTCGCAAACAGTTGAAAACGAAGGCTGAAGGTGAAAGTGTCCAGAGCAGAGCCAAAGAAGAGAACCTTTCCCCTCAAAAGTCTAACTATCCTTTGTCTCCCTGAAAAGCAATCTTTCCTTTTTATAGGTTCTTCAGGAAGAAACACAAGGTTATTAAGAACTATTTTTTTAATGCACATAGCCCAGAAATCTTTGGGTAATGGTTATAATTACTGAGTTATGCATCCAGATTTTATATAAAATAAATTGCTACATATACATGAGCAAGTGAAAAATGCACTGCAATATTGCTCATAATTGCAGCTACCATCACCTAAATAGATCATTAAAATGTTTACAGGCACACACTGGGTTGCACTTTGTCTCCAGTTTAAACCTGCACTACCCAAGGGTCATCCAATCGCATTCATGTAAATAGAAAGACAGATCTTGCTGGACAATTTGGTGGCTAATTTTTTTTTATTTATACTGCAAACTACTGACTTCTATCAAAATAATTAAAAAGAATTCTATAAATTCCACCATAGTGAAATAGATACATGAATATATGCATGCAATACAAAATAATGACTTTTAAATTCAGCCATTTTAATCAATGATATGTCAGGAGCAGAGTTTATTGAAAATTAATTATTACAGGCAACAATTTTTGGAGTAAAAATCTCCATCAAATGTTGACAGTTTAGAGACTATACAGTTCCTTAAAATGCAAATTAACTGAATGTCTAGGTATGTGTTTCTCTGACCCTACCATCACCCCAATCTAAATATGACTCTACCCATAAAAATAATGAATGAGAAAAACCTAGATAAAACATAACTCAATCTGGTTAGAAATTATGAGTCTATTGCTCTTATATGTAATTTTGAAAATAAAGTGCATCCTAAAATTGTTTTATTTAATGAAATAATAAATTTTCTTTAAAAAAGGGGGGGAAAGGAAGAAAACGAAGTCAGGAAAATGAAAAAAAAAAATACTTTCCAGAGAGATTAACAAGAAAGTCTTCCTATGTCACAAACTATATTACCTTTTGGCGCAAGCGTGCTCCCTTGTGGGAAGCTCTAAAAGGTTCGCTTTAAATTTTTTAGAAGTCCGTTTCATGTAGGCATCACCACATATGCCAAATGATCCATTAAGGGCGGTCCATTACAGCTTAAGGAGCCGAGTTAAATGCACCGGGTCCTGTGGCCTGTGACGCTGAGGAAGCATGCGGCTCGATGTCCTTTTGATGTAGCTCTACAAGAAGATATTAGCCACAGAACAGCGGCTGCATTAAGGAAAGCATTGATACAACACGCCCAGAATGCTCAGACTACTGGATGCTGCTGATCCCCCAGCCCATCTGTCTTCAATTTTTGAAAACTCCATCAATGCCTACTGCTCACACACAGGACCTGCACGTGGAGAGCGTGCTGCAGGCGAGTCTCACCAGAGGTTGTAGTTATGTCTCCGCGTCTTCTTAAGAACTTTGTACCTCCTGTCAACCCACTTGGCCTAGCCCATGTTCCCAGGAAGTTCTTCTGGCGCCCTTCGCACACTAACATCTTCAGAATTCAAAGAGTAGGCCATTCACACTTTCATCTAAATGGTCCTGATCTTGCAGTTGCTCTTATCCTGCTTTGTCTACAGCCAAGGGTCCCGGGAACCCCTCTGGTGCAGAGTTACACAAGAAGCTTCTGCATGTTTGGACAGCAAACCAATAGCCACAAGTCACCGAGGCCCCGGGCTGGAGACACCGTGTGTGCCCTGGGAATGATCGGCCGCGTGAGCCCCTGAGGTCTGCTCTGACGGATGATGGGAAACTATCCTGCGGATATTGAACAAGGCCCATGTCAAGAGAGGAGGGTATCTGATACTCTGGGGGCAGAATAAAAGACGCATGTCCTAGGGCACTCATTTCTTCGGCGACGTGCAGACAGATTCCCTCTGGAAAGCACAGCTCATTCACATCAGCCCTTCGTATTTTGCTTTCCTTGTACTTGTTCCATCTTACCGGGAGCCACCAGACTCAGGGACTCAGGAAAGGAAGGCAAGAGCCCACCCGGCTGTTCAGGCCAGAGAGCGGGTGGGATTGGAGTGTTTATCCGTAAAGTCTTGCATTAGCTGTGAGGAGAGGAGGTGACTTTTGAGTGGATGAAGGCAGATGGACAAAAATCACAGCCGGGAGTGGCCCTGTGTGTTCCGGGAGCAAAGAGTGAGGAGGGCGGAGGGGAGTGGGGTGAGGAAGTTCACGGCCAGTCGGAGAGGTTCTCCAACACTGGCCTCAAGAGCTTGGGATTTATCATGCAGACAAAACGAAGTCATCGAAGGCCCCTGGGAGAAGGAAAAGCACTCCCCATGAAGGTTCAGAGACTTGTGTGGCCAGGATGAACTGTGCAAAATGCAACATGTCAAACCCCACCCACGCCAGGCCTCTCCCTCTGGCTCCCTCCGACTCTTGGTGTCAGACGGAGACGTCCAAGCAAAGGAGAAATGCGAAGTTACCCTCAGCCGGCCTCACCCTCTCTCCACTTCCAAGGGCTAAGCGAACCACCTCCCTGGGCACAAACACGCACCTCCCAGAGACCCCACATCCAGCAGAAGAAAGCTCCATGTTTCTTGGTTTCTCTTCCCTTACCAAGGATGCACAGCTGGGTAAGGAGACATCTTTCTCCTAAGGCAGAGGATTCTCCTTACCTGGTCAGAGTCATGTAGACCCATAAGCATCTACCTAGAATAGCCCAACTACACTTACCTAAATTGTCCCTGGTAAAGGCTTCAGACTACAGAGGCCCCCATCCAAGCTGCTGACCTTTCTGCATACTTTGCGTGCCACCCGCAGGGAGCTCCCCTACCCGTGGATCCCAGAGCTCTGCCAGTGCCGCAGCCCCAGGCCATCTCTGGCCCTCCTTGCTTTCCCTGTCCTGCCCTGTCCCACTTTCCTACAAAGGTGCAGTCGCCAAGGAAGTTGGAGAGGAATTTGAGCCATGCAGGATTTGGAACATTGCAAGCAATGCAAGAAAGAAGGAGGTATCCGCTCACGCAGAAGGTCCCTAAAAAGGGGCTGCTTGCTCATTCCAGGACGTGGCCATTCATAGATCTTTCCTGTGGCTTTTTGTGATAGAAAAACAAATCCATGCCATTAAATCTTAAAATGTTTTTGCAACACTGGTCTCAGGTCCTAAGGCCTAGAAGCTCATAATAACTATTGACACAGGCAAACAAATTATTTACACAGGCAAGGGAAAAAAACTTAAAACTGAAATTTGAAGGGATTGAGGTTGTTTTATTTCAACAATAGTAGCAATCCAATTTGTTGTGATACGTGCCATAAACATGAACTGCTGTGGAAATGCACAGGAATAAGACTTGACTCAGAAAAAGGAGTCAAGACTTCTCAGGGAAGTAGTTCCCTGGCTGGGCTATTGACGAGGAAGAGGAATGGACCAGTCATGGAAATGGACACCACAGGGGAAGCAGCCACAGGCACAAGGGGACAGCGAGGCCACACGGGAGCCTGTCAATCAGTCCATTCATGAGGAGATAAGGAAGGCAGTGGTACACGGGGAACAGAGGACAGGGGAGGAGGGCCGATCAGAAAGGGCCATGTGCCAAGTTAGGATCTTGGCTTTCATCTGGACGCCAACAGGAAGCCATGGAGGGACACGAAGGGCGTGGTGACAGCATCAGTTTGTGCTTGGCCACCCTCGCTCTGGGGTCAGAGCTGCAGACCGACGGGGCTGGGGCTGGAAGAGAGGCAGCAAACACTCTAGAGAGAAGGATAAAGCCTTCGACTAGGACGGCGGCAGTGGAAATAGGGAGAGATGGGAAATAGGTAACAGCAGAGCCGGGCACCTGTTAGTGAAAGGATGCAAAATTTACAATTTTGGTTGTGCATCTGGCAGAGTGAAGCATCTCTCCAGGGTAAAGTGTGTGTATGCAGGGAAAAGTAAGTTTAGATTTGAAGGTCGCCATGTGACTTATCTACAGAGAGATTTCTTGGCTTTTCTTAACACTCTACCTCAAAGGCTTACATCTGACCCTCTTAGTATCGCCTCTGTTAGTCCATGATATTATCCACAAAAGTAACTCATCTCGACTTAAGGGCACAGCAGTATTCCCCATAGATACCAGTGTTTGGGTGACAGTGATACTAGTGCCTGCTGTTTTCTCTGGAAGGATCTTTCGCCATGTACTTCTGAAATTTATGGAGAGTCTTACTGCTTCAGATTTCTTAACTGAGAGCAAGGGTTTTCATTATTCTATAGGCTCTTAAAACAATTTCTTACCCAAGATACATTCATTTTTATTATTAACCTATCAGCCCAAACGTTGTCCAAAACTTTTTGAAAAGTGTAAGTATTGTACCCCAGCAGTCACACCCTCTTTCAAAACCTTGTAATTACTCTGATGTGATGTTTTTCAGTCAAATTCAGGAGGCATTCCTTCTGCAGAGCTTACCCTTGGCAATCCAAAGAGCTTTAAGTTTTTGGTATGGAGGGGAACTGACAGTAGTTATTTTATAGGAAAGGGGCCCACACTCTTTTTACGAAGCAAGATATTGGGTTAAATGGAGTATACGCACAGTCATTATCCCAAAATCTTACAAATTATCCCCTCTGTTAATACTTCCGGAGATGCACTATGAGAACATTCCCACGTGTTAAATTTAAGATCACATTCAAGGATTGGTCAGAAAGCTCCATTCACCGACACCTCGGATCCAAGACCGGGGAGCATTTCTCTGCTAAGCCGCTCCCCACCGGCCCCACAGCCTCTTCCTCCTCTCACCAGCTTCCTGCGAACCCACCCCTCCTTCCCCGTCGTCGCTGGCCTCTCACCCACCCTCCGCAGGGCAGCCGGAGGGGCGCCCTGACGCTGCTGAGCTGGGTTATAACCCACCTCCCTCTCGCCCTCAGTGGCTTTCACTCCACTGGGGAAAAGGCTACAGGGCCCTCCAAGATCCACCACACCCGGTCCTTTCCGCCAGCTGGCTGCTACTCCCACTCCGCTCCATCTGCCGGACACCAGCAGGGCCCCTGCCCTCGCCCTCCACTGGGAAATCTCTCCTCCCAGGGCGGACTCACCCCAGTGTCACCGGCTCAGCGGGGCTTCTCTTTTCTGCACCAGTCAAGACTCAGGCACAGTGCTCCCCACAGAGCCCACAGAGCCCCTGACCCTCCACTCTCTCTTCCATAACACATAATTTCTAACATCTGTCACTTAGTGACTTACTATTAATTTCTGGTCTTCCATTAGTGTAAACCCCAGCTGTTAGGGTTCAGATGCCAAATGCCTCCCAAAGCCTTGTGTGTTCCCAAGGTGGTGGGATGATGGGGGCGTGGCCAGCTTGTAGGCAGTGGGGCCTGGTGGCCGGGGGTGTGACCTGGAGGGCTGCACCCCCATTCCTGGCCCCTTCCTGGCCCTCTTGCCTTGAGCAGCTCTCCTCTGCCAGACCCTCCCACCATGCCTGGAGCCAGTGGACTGGCAAGGAAATTGATATTCGAAATTTGAAATTCTAGAATGTGAACCAAAATAAACCTCCCCTTTCTTAAATTGTCGGTGTCACGGATTTTGTCTCAGAAAGGAGGAAAGTGACAAGACACCAACAGAAACTTGGTGAGAAGAGGGAAGTTTCTTCTCTGTCCTGTTCTTACTTCTAGTGCCAAGAACAGTGCCTGACACCTAAATGAATGTGAGTGAATAAAAGAGGATTCTTTACGACGAACCAGATTCCCATATTCAGATCTTAGAAAGAAAAATCTAAAGCCAGAGGACGAGCCCCTAAGGGGGCTGCTAGGAGCTGCTTCTGAAAACTGTTGACACTGGGTCTCCAGCAGTCACCAACCCAGCTACGCCTTTGTCATCCCAGCCATTTCGCTTGTTCGTTCATTCATTCATCCATTTCTATGCTTGGGGGAAAGAATTTTTATGCATCACGCATTTTGCTGCTGATATTTACTCACAAAATTTGAAAAGCTAAAGTCTTTCTTAGCTTCCTTTTATTCTAGACACAGTGCCGGCTGCGACCAAAGGTTTTTTGCAGATGGGAAGCCATGGTCCCTGTGCTTGAGGGACTCTGAGTGGAGGGCGGAAGACAGAAAGAGCTCGCACGTGATTCTTGAAAAGTATAATGAAGGTAAGGCCTGCCATAATTACTTTGGAGGCTGAGTTCATACAATCTGTGTTTCATGTCAATGATGTCACAAAAGCAGAGGTGCATTTTCCTCTCGGTGTCCGCAGAAAAGCTCAGGGACTCACTGTGTGGCTCACTGAGTAAGGAGGACACGCGTCCCTCCCGCCACCTCAGGCGGTGCAGAGCTGCCTGCCTCCTGGCCCCTGCAGTGAAACAGAGTGTGAAAGAGAGAGCCCGCGGCCATCCGAAACGCTTCTCCTGCTACAGCTCTCTTCTCTCCACGCAGTGGCTCTGGAGTTTGAGTTTCTGGACTCGTGGGAATCAGTGAGCGTCAGGACCTCCTTGTCTGGCTGTGGTCCAGGGAACAGAACCCACTCCAGAAGCACACTTTTTGTCCTTCACAGGTTGCCATACAGGATGGCACTGGGAAGGAGGAAGGGAGACCAAAAACACACTAAAAGAGTAAGAAACACATGCAGAAGTGTCCATATGTTTATAAACCAATTTCTCCATACACATAAGGTTTTAAGACAGCTATGTGAGGGCCAGAGATGAGATGGAGAACGAAACACTGAATTAATCACCAGACAAAAACAGAACACGGCTTCCCTTTCGTTTCTACCTTTTCATGTCCTGAGCCCTCTTGGAAAGTCTGCATTCCAGAACCTTCCCGAGACTGGGAGGAAAGGATCATCTAACTTCACCAAAATCACATGCGTACTGCTGTGTGATTGGATCTTCATTCTAAGCTGGTTGACAGTCATTTGCAACTCTCTCTCCAGCTCTCCAACGCATCCATTCAGTGTGCAGCAGACCTGGTCGCTTTTCGAGTTGATTGGATCTCCATCTAGGCTTCCTTCATTTCATGAAGAAAGGTTGGCAGAATCCTCCTAAGGCATTCATTCTCATAGGAGCTGTCTCTCCACAGGCAAATGAGATCAAGATTCTCAGTCGTGTTGCTACACCCACTGTGGTCTGCACGAGCTACCAGCTCTGTTATTTTGCATGAGCTACCAGCTACTAACAGAGGTGTGGTGTGCTAAAATCCCCCTCTTCTGTGGTGGGTTTGCAGATTTTCCTGGTAACTAAGTCAATTAAGCCAGGACTGCTGGGTCATCGCTTTGCACAAAGCTGCAAGGAAAATCCAGGCCCTTCATTTCCCTGGCAGTCTACACCACATTGAAAGTTCAAAGACCAACAATGTCTCCAGCGGAGACGACCCGACAGGGACGGAAGTCCAGATGTCCCCTCCCCAGGGCACCTGGTGCTCATGCAGTGCGGTAATTCACTCCATCTTGAACTCCCCGCCTTCCCACTCATTGCCATCCTGGGCGTCCTGTTTGGTAAATGGTCAGACAACCCACGTGCACACACTTCCTTCTCACACTCCACTCCTGCCTTCTGGGTTCCACTTTCTCCCTCCTGAAGTACCTTATGCTTGCGTTTTTAATGCAGAGTTGTGCTGGTGGAAAAGCCAGGCATAGTGGCACATATCTATAACCCAGCACTCTGGGAGGCTGAGGCAGGAGGAGTTAGAGATGAAGTGCAGTCTGGGCAACTTAGCAATTTTACAAGGCCCTGTCTCAATCTAACAAATAAAAAGGGCTGAAGATGTACATAGCTAAGCATGTGAAATCCCAGGATGCATTCCCTAGTGCCACCTAAAAACAATGGATTTTGTTAGTGACAAATAAATTCAATTTCTCTTTATCTCTAAACTCCTTTACACTACCTGCCTCTTGAAATACAGTTAATGAATACAGAATTTTTTAACCACCATTTACCTTCAACATTTTAAAAAATATTATTCCATTATACTCTAGCATCTCTTTTTGCTGCTAGGTCTTCTAACATCTCTGAACTTCTCTTTCATATATTTTCATCTCCTGGTCTTTCTGTGCTATGGTCTTGTAATCTCCTTAGATCAATCTTCCAGTTCACTAATTCTCTCTCTCATCTGCTCAGTGACTCCTGTAACTCTAGCTAGACTTTATCATATCCACTGAATTTTTATTTGAATTTAAAAAAATTTTATTTGAATTAAAAAAAATTTTCAGCTCCTTGTCAGATATATCTGGACTAATTTGATAGATTTGTTCTCATTTTGGGGATGTGTTTTGTGCTTCTGATCATGTTATAGTCTCTCCATGATATGACTTTTGCCTGATATACTCTTAGTTTAATCCCATTGTTTAATTCTTTCATGGTAGACTATGGACTATTTCAGAGCAGGTTTGAGTCCTTATTCTAGTTTTAACAGGAAAGTAAGTTATTTAACTTAATTAAATCAGTTTCCTATCCTATAAAACAGGATTAGAGATTAAAGCATTTGTCTCAGAATATTGTTGAAAGTACTTCGTGAAATAATTATATAAAGTCATTATACAGCTCTCAAAGCAGAATCCTTCTACTAGCAGTCAGCTCCAGGTTCTCTGGAGCACGGATCACAATGCCTGCACTCAGTCACTGATCAGTAAGCACTTAGTAAATTTAAAAACTTGAATAATTTATGATAAATTTTACCAACACAAATAATCTAAACACTGGCTTATAAATGCCTAACTTACAAAATCTTAAACATGTGTTAACTTTTTTTGTGCATGAGAGAAGTCGTTGTTCTAATGACAAGGAAGATAGCCATGAGTGATAAATAAAACTTCCCACTCTGGTGGAGCCAGCATTCAGGTACACAGGAACTCATGATGGGAAGGTCCCTCAAATGGGGGATGGACGGATGGACGGACAGATCACATGAAGGAAGGGAAGGAAAAGACAAAGAAAAAGAAGGGAACGAAGAGAAACAGAGGAGGGAGGGAAAGAAGGAAGGAAGTCAGGTTATAATTAAGAAGATCAGAAAGTTAATCTTGGTGATGCTGTAGAGAGTGGCTGGTTTAACGTTTTAGCTTGAACCCCACAGCGGTGCGGAGCTGCGACCTGAAGCCCCCACCGGTGCCGTTCAACGCCATGAGTGAGAGCATCCGGGTACTGCAACAGCTGAAGCCCAGGCTCTGAGGCAGCAGGCAGTGATCTTTTGAGGCGCGCAAAGGGGCCAGCGTGAGTGAAATGCAGGAAGCTCAGGGGAGGACGCTCTGAGATGAGGTCACAGACGCAGACACGCACCAGCGTACGCAGGGCTCTCCGCGCCGGGAAGCCTCCCAAAGCTTCCTTTGCAGGCACTTTCAGAGCTGTGAGTAAGGAGATGTCATCGCTGCAATTCTGGGTTCACAGGTTCGCACTGCCGGGAGCCCTGGCACGGTCCTGGTGGGTCTGTAAATGATAGAACCATGTGGAAAACAGGAAGAAGCTTCCTCCAAAAATTAACAATAGAAACACCACATGATCCAGCAATCCAAATCTGAGTAAACATCCAAAAAAAACAAAATCGGTGGATCTCACAGACATCCACACTCCCTTGGGTACCGCGGCACTGCTCACAAAAAGCCAGGAACAGGAACAAGTGAAGTATCTATCCATCAACTGATGAATAGACCGGAAAAATGTGAAGTACACAGTGGAATACTAGTCGGCCATAAAAAGGATGAAATCCAGTCACTTGCAACCATGTTGGAACTGTAGAGCGTTACGTTAAGAGAAATAATCTTCCTCGGAGGTGGAATCTAAAAGTGGATCTCGTAGAAGTTAAGAGGAGGATCAGGGTTCGGGGGGCAGGGGAGAGAGTGGGAAGGGAGAGACAGGGAGAGGTGATCGCGGGGCCCTGAGGTGCAGCTGGACAGGAGGAAGAGCGCACAGCACGGAGAGGTGAGATGACAGGAAGTCCCGTGCGTTTTAAAAGACGGAAGAAAAGCTTCGGAGCGCTGTCGCCGTGAAGAGATGAGAAATGTTTAGGAAGCAGATGTCCTAATCTGATTTAAACGTTACAAAATGTACATGAACCAAAACTCACCTAGTACTCCATTCATACGTGCGATTTTTCTGTCTCGGGGTATCGCATATCCCAGTGGCTGATGAGTATGTGAAATTTAAAAAAAAAAACTGTTTGAGAAGGGGTGACAAGAACAAAAGCTGGGCAGTTCCATACTTTTCTGCCTGATTCCCACTCTACCCTGAAACTAGTACTACTGCTACCACCGAGCACGACAGTGGCTCTGAACACCAAGGCCTGGTCTCATGGCGCCATCTGGTGGTCCTTGTAGGAACTGCCTGGTTCTGTAGCCTCTGAAAATACTCAGTATACTTTGTAGAATATTCCTCCAAACCTCAGACCCCTAATCAAATTCCTTCAAGTCTCACCTTTAAAAGGCCCTGCTATCCAATTCACTTATTTTTTCTTTTTATAAATATTAAAACAATAGGATATTTTATTATTTTTCATTATAATTAAAACAAGGACTAGACAGTAACAGACTGCATAATAAGCCTATGCGTGAAATATATTAATCATAGTAGGTTTCATGGAGTATGAAGTTACTGCCCTCAGAAACCACTTAGAAACACTTCTAGAATACAACTAAGTGATAAATAAGATAACCTATGGTGCTAAAGAAGTTGGGAACCAAGCTCTTGTATATATTTTTAACTCAAAATGTGATCCTCGATGTGGAATTGTAACATCTGGAACAGCTGCTGAGTGCCAAAAGAAGTTCAAGACTTTTCTTTCCTCAAGAAAGTAGCAATTTAAAAGATGAGGCATTGTTTTAAAAGGGAAAGCTATTTATAACTGGAGTTGACAATTGCTGGCACGAGCTCTGGCTACTTTAGAGATACGGACATAAAACAAAACGCCTGTAACGATCAAATCAGGGGGCAAAAAGACCCCAACTTTTTTCTTGGCTTAATGCAAAGCAGGTCTTTTTCCACGGATGCAGATTTGTGCCATCAAGGCCACCGATGCCCTTTGAGAGAATTTTCCACTCACCAAGTAGTAGCTAATTGCAATGATAAAAGGAAATCTCTTCTCTCGTATTTTCTTGTCCATCAACTTGCAAGATCTAAAAAGTCAATGCTTACTTGCCCAATGTTATTCAGGAATCTTTGACACATTCTAGCAAGTCTGTTAAGAATTTATTTCGCTGGGCATAAAGCTCTCCTGCTGCTTTGCTAGGCGAGATTGAGCCAGTGAATTTTTACCCCGTCTGTAATTTGAGTGACTCTCACTTTGGGGAGACTTTTGAGTCTTTCTGCATCAAAGTAAAAGCTGCAGAAGCAATGGTGAAATTCCTCTTTCTAGGAAGATTAATGAACGCGTGACTCTCGGTGGCTGGGGTGGACATAATGAGACAGGCCGGGGCTCTGAGCAATGATCGTCTCTGCGCTTCCTGCCCTGCCATCCTGTTGTGTGATCCCAGAGCGCCTGGCTCAGAGGCACGCTCTCCAGGAAGTGAGCTAGGGGTCTCAGCCCTCCTCTTAGCAGACACTTGTCACCGAATCTTTCTCCACCATCGGTAGCAATTAGCACTAATTGGTACCCTGGGCACCATCGCCCGGAGGTCAGTGATGGAGTGAACAGTGGAACGAATTACCCTTTCAACTCTGGAAGTGAACTTATTGGTTCTGTGTGAAGCTGCTCTGTTCCTGCTACTTTGAGGGCCAAGAAGGTGGATTAAGGAGAAATTTATTATCCGGGGCTGTCAAACAAGGCTACAGAGGAAGGTCAGTGGGCAAACAAAGCAGCAGAGCTATAACCACAGGACGGAGCAGCCGCTAACAGGGCTCTCATCTTCACCCCCGCGTCCCCCCTCTCCCTCCCCATTTTAGGTTTCTCCTCTAATATTGTAAATCCAATCAAAGCAAGGGCTCCGTCAGCATCTCTGCCCTCCTTCGCCTTGGAGTGCACGGTTCATGCTCATTACTGTGCTGTCTGGGTCACTCGAGATGCTGACACTTGTCTTTGCTTGGCTTCTCTATCAGTTCACCCACTGACTCCACAAGAGATGAGGGAGTGTCAGGAAAACACGGAAAATGAGACCGCGCAGACCTTCCTCACCGCAGAATATTAATCCTGCTAAATGCCCTTGTGTCTGTGATTCTAATATCTCTACCCCAGCGACTTTAAGTCAGGGGGTGGAAAAAATCCTTGAGAGAATGTCCAGGGGATAATTAATAATCCTTTCCTCCGGTGCGAGTAGCCGCCAGATGACTTGGCATCGCTCTCCAGACGACAGAAGGCAAAGGAATGCTGGCATCCTGCCAGCCGCCAAGCCTGGCCCCGCCCTTCCCTGCATCCAGATGCCAGCCCTTTCCTGAAGACTGGGCAAAGAGAAACTGGGAAGGGAGTGGGCTCTGGATTGGCAAATTCACAACCCATACGCACTACGTTCAGGATATCGGTCCGTATTCCTACCAAGAGCAAGAAGTTTGAAACAAGAAAAGCTTTCCACTTTCCCCTTTCATTGCCCAGAAATTGCCTTTTATCTGTGTTCTGAAGCATTCCCTTGAGAGAAGAGAACCTAGAAGTGGTTGACCTAGAAATAATTTAGCCTTGCAAAGATGGCTGAGCCCAGACATTAGCCAAAGCCAAAAGGGACCTTTTAGGACCATTTATAACTAGATCAATATGTCAGCAGGCCCTGCCCTCAACCCACTCAAGTTTTTGTGGGAATCAAAAGATCAACCCAGAAATGAAGCTACCAGAAGATGTGCAGTGGCTGAAGATAATGTAAGGAGACAAACCTGTTTTCATGTCTTCCTTTTCCTTCCTACAATGGTCCGAGACAAGTTAACAAGGTCTCTACCCTGGACGTCATTTTATTCTCTATGACTAGCAAAACGCCTAGCAATAGGAAACACACCTCTATTATTATAAAAATAGAAAAACCTGGATCGATGACTGAATGGTATCCTAAAGCTAGAAAAGGAGTAGATTAGGTCTCTGCCATTCAACCAAATGGATGCTCTTTGATGAAGTCCAGAATTGAACAGTCTGGAGAGAAATGAAAAGTGTATGCCATTAGCTAGAGAAGTGACTCACTTTCTGTAGTAGATTGATAGCTGACGGTCAACTTGTAACACCAGCTGAACTGAATCAGTGTGGTGCCGAGTGTAGGTGGCCCACCTGAGGATTGTTGCCAAGATAAAAAGGAGAACCGGAGAGGAAGAAGTAGTGTCGTTGGTTCTCCGTGGTGTTGCTGGTTCTCCTGTTGCCATTGGTTCTCCTGGAGGAGTTTGTCAAGCTTCTTTCTTGATATGAACTTGGCCATACTCATCATCGGAGGAGCTCAGGACCTCGCTGTTGTTGAGGATGGCTGTGGTACTTTTGAGGGGAGGTCTGGTCCTTACTCTGAGCATCACTTCCTGGCTCCAGTGCAGAACCCTCAACCTGGCACAGATCCTTCATCCCACTGACATAGACTTTATACCTTCCACCACTGACCTTTGGGTCTTCCCAGGGCAGATCTGTGAAACAGACTTGCATGAGTCATTGTCATGGGCTCTAGGTCTTCAGCTGGACTCATGCAGGACATTGCCATGGGATCCAGGCCCTCAGGTGGATTCCTTGGCTCTTAGTGTGTGGACAGGTTTCCTGCACTGTTTCTTCTAGTATTTAACTCCTGAGTGATTGTTACAAAGTAATACTATAAATTATGGGTCCTCTGTGTAATTGCTTTTCTTGCAATCCCTGGCTACAACACTTTCTCATTTACTCCGTTGTAAAATGTTTACTAGCACCTATGGTAAACCAGGCACCGTGCTGGCGCTTGACCACAAAGATAAAACACGTTGCCTCTGCCTCCGTGAGGAGTCAGTTTAGTTAAAAAGGGAGGTGTTGCTACAAATTCAGATGTTGAAGCCACTGCTCCAAGCTACAGCAAGGCGAGTGCAGGGGCTGCATTTGAGCTGTGGATCCCATCAGGGCTCAGGATGCAAAAGAGAACGCATCGAAGGCTCGGAGCACAGGCAGAAGAGCAAGAGACAGTCTGCGAGGCAGAGCGGGAGCTCGCGGGAGAGGAAGCAGCTCCTCGGCCGAAGGATGCTGAGGCGCGAGAGTGGGATGTCAGTTTGAGGGGCTCTGGGGCCCGCTCCCCCAGGGCATTGGCAGAGTGTTGCTGGCTGGCAGTCATGGAGGTGTGGCCTTGGGGTCTGTCTGGTCCCTTGTGCCTTCTTCTTTGGCCCCGTTCCTCTGCTCTGGTCCTGATTGCCATGAACCAAGCCTCTGGCCTGCCAGGCCCCTCCACCATGATGGTCTTGCCTTGGAGCCAGCTGACCATGGACAGCGTCCCCTTGAAGGTGCGCACGCAGTTAAACCTCTCTCTCCTCTTTGAAACTGTGGGTAGTGAGTGGCCTTGGTGCCCCAGTGATCCAAATGCTGACCCACACAAGAAGAGGAGGAGAGAGGCGGAATGGATGGAAGGAAAGGAAACGTGATGGGGACTGAAAAAGCTTGGGCTCGATGGTTTAATCAGGTCCTGCGCTCCGCCCAGAACGCGAGGGTGGACTCCAGCCTACAATGCCAACCTGCAGGCGTTTGCAGGAGAGAGGCGACCCGACCAGACTCCGTGAGGACGGATTAGCCACTCTGGTCAGCGCGGCACCATTCCTTTCATTCCCCATTCACTCCTGCAGGGTCTTCTGGAAGCTTTGAATGAGTATTTCCAGATAGCTATCATAAGGTTCGTTTCTTAAAAAATGACATCATATGGGGAGAACCGTAGGATAAAAGCTTCAGCAGAAGAAGTGAAAGGAGTTCGAAAGATCTATTTATGCATGACTGTGGTTAGTAATAATGTATTTTTTTAAGTTTTATTTATTTTTTGGTACTGAGGATCAAACTCAGGACCTTGCACTTGCCAGGCAGGTGCTTATGCCACTGAGCTATGTCTGCAGCCCAGTAATAATGCATTATATTCTTGAAAATTGCTAACAGAATTGATTGTAATTGTTCTCACCACAAAAAAGATAAATATATTAGGGCAATTGTACATCAATTAGCTCGGTTTCACCATTTCACAATGTATACATATTTCACATCAACCTATTATATGCAGTAAATGTGCACAATTTTTGTTTATCAACTTTAAAATTTTTTTTAATTTTTAAAATATAGCAACGTATAGAAAATGGGTTGGAGTAGAAGAAAACTGAAGTCAAGAAGAATGCAGCAATGTGAGCCAGTTTAAATTTCCCCTCTTTCACTGCGGGTGGTAGACATGCTTTTTCCAAGGGCAGCATCTGGGAGATAAACTTGATTAGCCTGGATGGGGTTCTAAAGTCAGAGGGGAAAGTGAATTGGAAGATATCTCTGAGGTTTCTAGCCAGGGCAACTGAATGGCTGATGAAATGCTTATTGAAAGGAGACTACACTCTCTATTTTTAACTCCAGAAAAGAGACCCATGCCTCTCAAAATAGTCTCAAAATTGTCTATCACCAAGTTGAACTATTTATATACTTAAAGGTATGAGCACAGGACATGTTCCCTGCGTCAGAAAAGAGCCAGAAATACTTTAATCCAGAGTGGCCTTGTGGAGATCAAGGGAAGTATTATCTTACAATGTTATAATTTCACCAAGGTGAGATTCGCATTTTCTGGGCTACCCTGGAATTAGGGGTGAAAATACATTTCAGTGATAAAGCCCCCAATCACTCGCTCTCCGTTTCCTGATATTTAATGCACTTTCAGTTTTACCTTACTGAAGGAGAGACTACAGTTGGTCTTGTTATGAAAGCCTCGGTTCAGAATGAGTACAGATATTCCAGGCCGAGAACGCTGAACCAGGACAGGAGAGAGAAGCACATTTCTGTGCATGTGAGGATGCGGGTCCTGCACCACCATGGACCCCTCCCAGGCCTCAGCCTCCTCTGCCTTGAGCCTCAGGGACCCAGACCTGTACATTATTCATTTTGCCTTGAGCACCCAGAGTGCGTGCTTTCAAACACGTGGACAGACGGGTGGACAGAGCTGTGCTAATAGTCACTGCCCTGCTGCAAAATGTACCTGAAAATCACATTGCCCAAGCTTCCCCTCAGGCGTTTCTAACACTCAAAACCGGACAGGTTTTTCAATTTTGCACTGAAGTTAGCAAGTACTCTGCTATGCAGGAGTTTCTTTCAACTCCAAAAGGAAAAGGTACTTATAGAAAGTTATAAGCGATTTATGTATGATTTTGCACAATAAACTCTTTCATCTGGGTTTTAATCAGTATCAAAATGAGGAAGGAAAAAAATTTTACTACTTCCTAACTGATTCTAGCAAAGGTTTTAGTCTAGGTCCTCACTCTCTCTTTTCTTCCCCAACTCCAGGAAATTAAGGATAAAATGGGAATTAATGATGTTTATGTTACAAACGCAAACACAGAGATGTCCAGCTACATTTCAGTAAGGTTCTCATATTCATTTTAATTCATTCATGCTGTGCTCATGCAAAAAATCATATATCCTTATGCTGTTTTCCACACACAAAGCTCACTGAGGAGTGGGTAGGTGTCTGTCAATTCTTATCTCCAAAGAGATCCTTTGTCTTTGCCTTTGTTGACTTGAATCTGTGACCCAAACGAACTAAATTACTTGTTTCTCATGGAACCTAGCAAAGAGAAGAGCTTAATTTTTCTTATTGTTTTGCTAAGCAACACCTATCAGGAAAGCCAGACAAATTGACTTGACAATCTCCTTTTCCTCCACTGAAGCCATTTTCTTTCTTCTCAACTTACTGTCTGAAACCTACCAAAGAGAACGGGAAGCACAAGGCCATTTAAATCCCACAGGAATTGCCCCTCGCATTTGTATTTTGCCTTGACCAGCAAGCAGGGCTTTTTCTAATGAACTCTTGTAAATAGAAAGACTTTGAAGAAGGCAGATTCACAAACAAAGCATCCTACTGAGTAGCATCCTAAGCAGAAGATAATGTCAACTTCCAGCTCTGTCTGGCCTGCACAGGATTCGCCAGTGGCACAGAATTTCCTCTTCCCATGCCCTGCACTGAACACTTTAGAATCTAACCCCCAAAGTCACAGATTTCTTTTTTCTCTTTTCTTTTTATTTTAAAGAAGATAAAACAGAATAAAACAAATCAAAACAAACCAGTGTAAGAGATACAGGACTTCAAAACATTACAAAATCAACAATAGTTACCATAATGTCTTTTGATGTCTTCAAAATAGCTGCAGATAACTTTGGACATAGTAAAAATCAAACAGAACAGAATAGAATAGGAACAACAAAAGGAAAACAATGAACACAATAAAGGACTTCAAAACAAGCCAATAATAAATCCAAAATTGCTACCATAATATATCTTGCTATCTTTGAAATAGCTGCTCCTGCCATCAAATTCGACATAATCAAACAAAACAAAAAAAGAATAAAATCCAACTCAACAAAACAATGGAAATGATATAGGACTTCCAAAACAAGACCATAGGGAATCAGCGGGGGCTGCACCAGGGGTAGAGAGAACAAGGCCACACCAGCAAGCAAGCTCAGTCTGGGAACCAGTGCCATCCATGGGCCACCACCAGACTGGAACAGACAGGCCCCAGCCTCCACCATGAGTCAGCACCACGGATTTCTTGATGGCCAATCACAGCTCCCTGGTTATACTGCTCTTCAACTTCTAAAATTCCAAATCAACTTACTAGAGTGATGACAAATTTCTACAGTGCTTAAAACAACAATTTCAACCTAGCTCCGTTTTTGAGTCAGTAGCAAAGGTAACACCCTCAAAATGACAGTCGCAAACACCTAGAGCTTTATCATTAAATTGCTTTCGAAGAAAAGGAAAAGGAAAAATGTGACAGTCATGCAATGTAGCAACAGTCCCTCTCCTAATAAAAAATAAAATCCACTGCATATGGATATTGGCCAAGATAAGGGAGAGAAGTTAAGTCTAACAAAAACTTCTCATCTAGGTGGCCCCTTTTATTTGACAATATTTAGTCTTGTGAAGAATAAATAATTTAATGTTTAACATTTCTCTGTACCCATTTCCATAAAGGACTTCAAACAGTGTAAAGCAAGAGACAATGGTAAGATGATCTTTCAAGAGAAATAATCTCTTCATAAGGAATTAAAGTTTATATATATATATATATATATATTTTTTTTTTTTTTTTTTTTTTTTTTTTTTTTTTTTTTTTTGCGGCACTGGGGACTGAACTCACAACCTCGCGCCAGCCAGGGTAGGCGCTTAAGGCACTGAGCCAAACTCCCAGCTCTGGTTTTTTTGAGGCAGGGTCACACTATGTAGCTCAGGCCGGCCTTGCGCTCGCGTTGTAGCCCAAGCCAGCCTAGAACTCACAACGCTCCGCCTACCTCAGCCTCCCGAGTGCTGGGTTAAAAATATATTTTAAAAAATTAAAAAATAAAAAAGCTTCCCCAGAAAGGACATAGGGCCTATCCTTTACTTGCAGCTATATGTATCAATAGAAATATTAATATGGTAGGAATCTGCCTCACTGACACAGGCCTGAGACCACTGGCGAGGATTCCCAGTTGGTCAGATGGTCCCAGCCATCTCTCGGTCCACAGAGGGTGAGGGCCTGATACACAGCGGAAGAGTACTAGATGCTGATAGTAACACTTTTGCCTGCCTCGGACCAAGGATTCTTTGCCATTTGTTCCAAAACCAAACAATTTTCTAGAGCTCTTGAACAATCTAAAGAGCAGAGACCCACATTAAGACTATATAATGCTCTCCTCACTGAGGAAAATGGAGCTTGCAAATTTGCTCTTAATCTTTAAAAAAAAAACCAAGTGAGAAGTATAATATTTTACACCAGTGTTGTGACTCATGTATGTTTCCATGTGAAATGTACATGAAGTTAGGAAATTCAGTTCAAATAAAGTAGGGACCTAAAGATGCCAACTTTTGGCTCTGTGCTAGTTTGAGTAGTAAGATTTCAGTGTTGAGTTGCTAAGAGTTCTTTCAGAAAAGTAAAGTTCCAAAGCAATTTTATTACTAATATTTCAATTGAGCCTTCTGGAGAAAACATATATGCTTTTAAGAAAATGTTGACAATGGTTTTCAAACTCTCTAAGTGACTCTGCATACACAGGGAAAATGTCCAGCGCCAAATATAAAGTTCATGGCCCATAGCGGGAGCCAAGCTCAGGTAAATACCTGTCATTCCCCAGCTCCTTGCAGACGACCACTCCCTCCAACCTATTCCTTAACCCTTGCCTGTGTTTGAGTAATTTCAGCAGTTATCAAAAGGTAAACACTGGACTCTGAACTTGCAAGGCTAGAAACTGTTTGAATTGACAAAGGGCAGGAATTTCCACAGGAAATTCCACATTTTGTATTCTCCCTGGGTGGACCCTTCCATGTACACTGGTGTGTTCCAATACTACATTTCCAATGAGCCAACTAATAATCTTGAAAGAACACTTCTTGGTCCCCACCATATCTGCAAAGTACCTGTATTATGTTAGCAGAGTAGTAAAAATATTCAGAAAGAAAGCTCCCCATTTGAGACCGCATTTGCAGCAATGCCTCAGGCTTGAGAGACCACAATTTAAACTATAAGACTGAGAAATCAGGGTACACATTAGAAAGGTAATTAAGATTGTGAAAGTAATGTCAAATGACAAATGACTGAAAAAGAATTGGAAAGGTTTAGAATGAGAGATGTTAGAGGTCGGGCTGCCTTCTGCTATTCTCATTGCGGTTTTATCAAAAGGGTTTGTTTTGCATAGGAAATGCATATATTTTGTTAGTTTCAAGAGGCAAGCAGATTTTAGCTTAATATTAGGAAGCATGCTCTTATAATTAGAAGATACTATTTTGTCAGAGATAGAGGTCTTCTCCCTGAAAGAATTGCCATTCACCATCTGTTAGCCATACTTTTACACTAAATGAGAGTAGACTCCTAATCTCTAAGGTAGCTTTAAATTCCAGGTTTCTAATCATCTATCTGTTAAGTTAATTCACAGCATGCTTAATTTTTTTTTTTGTACGAAAATTCTGAATCATTGCTTGAGCCAAGAGTTTCCTCTAACACAACACAACAAGCCAAATGTACTTGATTTGATGCCAATAGATATCCATTCCCCTTACCTTACAGATTGGGTCATAGGTAAAACCATGAAAGCATGGATCTGAATGCTAGATTTAGGTTCCAATCCTTCTTTTACCGTTTATAACCTGTTGTGACCTAAGCAAGTCTCTTAACCTCACTAAGCTTTAATTCCCTCATCTGCAGAATGGGATGATTTAGCTCACGTTTGAGTATGCTGTTCACAAGATTGTTGTGAATGTAAACAATGAAAATAAAGAGCTTGGCACAAGGAAAGCCCGTGTTATAAGGTCACAGCAGTTCATCGCGCCTGCAACACCCCAGCATCTGATCCTGAAGTGAGCTTCCCCCACTCTGCCTGGGTATTTTCCCCACACACCCTACACACACGCACACACACCACCTTTTTCATATTCTTACTTTTCATTTTGAGATAATCATAGATCTGCACATACTGTAGTTGTAAAACACAACACTGACCAATCCCTTGTACCCACCACACATATTTTTCGCTGTCACTCGATTTTATCTATTATTAAGCTTTGTCATTGTCTTGTCCTCCATCCAATTTAGTGACACAGGCAAAGGGTGGAAATAATAAAGGCGCTGAGCTGACCGTGGCTGTCAAAGCACAGAGAACCTCGGAGCTGTGCTCCCTTGAGACCCCTGCAGTGTGCGAAGCTTTTCCCTTTAGCTGCGCTATCGCTCCTGTAGACACTGCCTTTCTGGACAGTACCTGGCCAGTATTTTGTGACACCCAGATCGCAGGTGCTGACAGCCAACGTCTTCAGTTCCTGGAAATGGTTGCGCTGTGGTTTGTTGAGTGAAGGATGCAGTGCGTGTTTCACGTAGTAATTTTCCAATTTATATCGATTAGCTCAATTAATATTTCAGTGCTGAAGGAGGTAAATGTTTGCTTTCCTCCCAGACTGATTCCTCCATGTTGGCTGAGCTCCAGGAGAACTGTATCCTGGAAGATAGCTGAAGTTGCTTTCAATACGGTTGAAGTCTTTCATGTGGAAAATTCCCCATTTAGAAATTACATGCAAAGAGAAAACTTGGAATTCGTAAGTGGTTCAGTAAGTTGCAAGCCATGAAGAGTGCAGTAACAGCCAAAGTGGAAGTCTGGGCATGATTAGTCACAGACACCAAACTAGTAGGTCCCCAAAGATGGCTGATCAGCAGAGTTTTGTGCAGCCCTTTATAAAAAACATACATTTCTGCACCAAAATGGGCCCATGTCATCCCCTGATAGTTCTTCTTGCAAGCATCTCCCTACAGCTTTGAGGCAGTCCTGCTTGACACCAAGATTAAGAATCAGTGCTCAGTGTCCCTGCATTTCAATGTGACAACTGTGCCCACATTAAGAAAGAGGAAATGAGGACCTCCTCTTACCCCCACCCCAGAACTTCCCCATCACCTCATATTACAATTGTTTCACTGTGATGATGATGATGATAATGATGATGATGAATTCTAATTTTTCATGAAGATTATTTGTTGGGTAAGCTATAAAGCTATTTCATAAAAGAATGTGATTCTAATTTATCACAAATTTGGAGAGAAAGTATATGATATGTTCTCATCAGAATATTTAACTTGCAACTGGAAAAAAAAACAGTCACACTGGTGCCAATTATCTTCTAGCTCAGCCCACAGGTGGTGAAGTGGCAAATAGGACACTTGCCTAGGTACAATCTATGGTGAGGAAATCAAGAGCTCTTCTTAGGTGAGTTTTTGCCTGTCCCCACCCCAATTTTGAAAAATTCTTTTGTACCATCACAAATCCTACTGCCAATGCTGTCATTATTTGGGTTTATCAGAACCTTATAAGTTGAGAGTCAAATCTCCAGAAATTAAGAGTCTGTCTGAATATGGAACTATTACACACCATAGAAATAACATGAAATGTTATCACTGTCTGTTCTTTAATAGCTTACAAGCATTTTGTATTCAGAGTCCCCAATCTAGAATTCCAAGAAATGACTCTCTTAGTCTTTGACTATAAAACAATCCCTCCAAGATTTTTCTTACATCCTCTTCATAACATAGACTATATATAACCCTGCTTAAAGTGTTAGATTGAAATACTCAAAAACAGACATAAACATAAAAGAATGTTAAGTGCAAATAAAAGGTTTAGCCAATACCATGGAATGGTGAATAAAGTTATAAGGGATAATCGAAATAAAAGCTTATACTACAGTAAAAGACTTGTTACAATCAAGCGCCCTGTCTTAGTTACTTTTCCTGTTGCTGGGACAAAATACCCAACACCCAAGGTTAAAGGAAGGAAGGTTTATTTAGCTCACAGTTTGTAGAGGATTCACTCCATAATTGTCTGACTCCAAGGCAGGGTGGCACCATCCAGGAGAGCAATTTGTGATGGGCAGAAGACAACAAAAGCAGTAAGAGAGAGTCTCTTTCTCTCTTGTATATCATATCCAGTCTACTGGGATTAGGGTGGTGTCGATCCGGTCAGCAGACCAGTACAACAATCACCTAATCCCAGCATTGCAGCGCCAATCAATCACGCACTCTCGATTCAACAACCTCTGAAAAAGGCCCACCTTAAACTGCATGAGACCTTGGGGGGACATCTAGACCCAAACCATAACACCCCCTCCAAACACTTGCCCTCACTTCAAACACATTTATCCCATCTCTCTGGCCGTTTTGGGAGGTAGGTCTTTTTTGAGTGTCTTTACGAGATGTGATCCATGATTCAGCAAATGCTGCTTCAGTGAGAGCTGCCCAGTGGAAATGCAGGCTCATAAAAACATGATGGTGAGCCCTCATCTGCCTTATTCACTGGATCTGGCAGTAGGCAGCTGCTGGTTCTTTGCCAATGTCAAAACGACCACAAAAGACAAACATTTTGGATTCAGGACATTCAGCCACAGCAACTCACCCAAAGACATTCATGAAAAAAGACTTCAAGAATTGCTTAGAATGCTGCCAGAATGATGGGACAAGTGTGCTCAAAGCAAAGGGCAGTGTTCTGAAGTGGATTAACAGCAATGCATCTTCTGCTGGAATACATTTTTAAACTGTAAACATTCAGCGTATTTTTTCGATCATACCATGTATCTCCCCAGTGCCTGGGAAGGATGGAGCCTACAGGAATTACTCACGGAAGGCCTCATGGAGGAGAGGGAGAAGACACTGCAGCTTCAGACTAGAGGCCTGGAGAGTTCAAGGAGCACGTGCAACAGCTCTGCAGAGCCATCTCCCTCGCGCCCCCGGAAGCCCACATCTCCCAGGACTCACACTGAAGGCTGGACAGCGCACAGGTCTCAGTCTGTCCCCCAGGGCGGCAGCCTCCCCCAGGAGCTCAGGAGCAATCACTTATTTTATTTGCACTCGTTCATTCAGAAGGGAGAGGTTTATTTTGCAGACCACTGGAGCCTCTGGTGGTAACTGCTTGTAATTTCCGACTGAGCGTTTACTCTAGGAGCTTACCTGAAAGGATATCAACCTCCTTAAATTTTCACCTATTTGATAGAAGCATGAAATAGAATCAAAGCGAAAATTTTATCAAGATAGATCAAATCGGCCTCTGAGCCCAAATTTCCCCCAGTGTTGGCTCGGGTGTCTCGCATTTATCAAACTCCACACACAGGATTTGCACAGTCAGGGTGACATCAGCCAAGTGTAGTGGCACACACATTTTTACACTGAAACGGTAACAGTGGTCACACACACACACACACACACACACACACACTTCTTCCTCTATGATAAAGTTGTGGGCTTTGAATTTAAAAAAGCAAGAGACAGCTAGGAAGCTGGGGCATGGTGGCACATGCTTGTCATTTTGGCTTTCTGGAAGGCTGGGGCAGGAGGATCACATGTTCAAACCCAGCCTGGCCAATTTAGTGACTTAGTCAAACCCTATCTCAAAATAAAAAATAAAAAGGGGCTAAGGATATAACTCAGTGTGAAATACCTGGATTCAATCTCCAGTACCTCAAAAAAAAAAAAAAAAGACAATCATCAGGCTTCTGATTCTGTTGATTAACATAAAAATCAACTGGGAATATACATGAGAAGAGCGTCAGAGAGTTAGAGATCGTGTCCCTGCCTTCCGGCCCTTGGAGTGGAGACTGTACTGAGCAGACACGCCCATCAGATGCTTTGAATGTGTCTAAATATGTCCCTCCTCTGGGCTCTGGAACATTCCTTGGCTCTCAGCCGATCCTGGCTCTCAGAGGTGATCAGCCCAGCCTCTGGCTCTGATCCTCAGGACGGCCTCCCCCAATATCAGGGTGGCACACGGAGCCGCCCATCCCTGCGTCAGCTCACAGTTGTCACCTGTCAGGGGCTTTGGCCAGGCCATGAGGCTTACTCTGCAACATCCGCCTGCCAGAAGCGGGCCAGTTGGGCCCCAATCTCAGGCTAAAGGACACCTCAGCCATCGGTCTTTGGCAAGGACTCTGCTGCCCAAGTACCATGTCCTTGCAGCCTCTGTGGTCCTCTGCCCTCTGCCTCGGGCCGCCTGTGTGGTCCCCACCCTGAAAGATGCCTGCCTGGGAGGCCCTAGGACCCACTGTCCTCACTCACCCCGGGGCTTAGCTCTGCTGATACAGGGAGCCTCCCTGCCTAGTAACAGCATCCCCGCGAGCTGCCCACAAACATATCAGATGAGATTCTAAAGTTCAGCCCCACCCCTTGGCCTTCTCTTCTGCAGAGTCATTTGAGGCCACCCTGTGCTTCATTCATGTCACTCCATCTGAGGGTTCTTTCAAGAAAAGGCAGTTTTCTCTTACTCCGCACCACCTCCTTCCCTGGAGGGGGCCCTCTTCATCCCCCACCCCAGCTGCTTTAAGATCACCATCTAGCTCTACATGGAATTGTTTACTATGTGTCCAATATGTCTTCTAAAGAAAATGCATTCCAGCCTTTGCGGGTGTGTGCGTGCATTGATGACACGGGACTCTTAATAGATTTGCGATGAAAAAGGGTTCATCTTTCCAGGTGCAGCTCAGGTGTCTCCCTCTTGAGCTAATCTGTGCTTGGGAGGCCAACAAAGACGCTATTCACTAAGTTAGTAGTTCCCAGTTAACTGGGATCAAGTGCAAATCGAGAATTTCCTTGCAGAGCTTAAAGAGAAAATGCCGAAAAGAATACAAGCTACAGTGCTGGAGGGAAGGGTGTCCCCATGCCACCTGTCCCCTGTGTAACTTGTGGGAGATGCTCCCTCCCTGAGCCTCAGTATTTTCAGACGTAAAGGAGGCAGACGCCTTCTGGTGCTGGGAAGATTCAGGGAGATGCTATACAGCAAATCCCTAACACGGACCTGCGAACGCTGGGCATTCCGCCGACGGTGGTCATTATTTCAGCAAGCGTTCACGGAAGCCACAATTTTCCCAGTGAGTAGTTCAGACAGGTCACTCTCCTCGGCCTCTGAGGCGCAGCATCCGCGGCTTCTTCTGGAGCGTCTGTGTCTTCTCTGCTCTCAGCCCTGGCCCTCCACCTCCTCTGCCCGCGCCGGCCCCTGGGTGTGGGTTCGGGGGCCCCTGTACCCCGACGCCCTCCAAGGCCGCGTTTGCTGAAGTTGCTCACCTGCGCCCTTGACTCTACCTCTGCCCGTTTTCACTGAAGTAGCAGTCCCCGGGCGCACCCTGCTTGGCACAGCGTGGGCTGGAAGACGGAAGGAAGGAAGGAAGGAAGAAAGGAAGGAAGGAAGGAAGGAGGGAGGGAGGGAGGGAGGGAGACAAGCTATTGGGCAGTTCCTTAAGGAAGAAAAAAGTAAAATCCAAGGAAAGTAAAAACTGTATTAATTATTTTGTATTTTCATGATTGCCTTGAAGCCTCCTTGCACGTTTCCTTTAAAAACAAAATCAAACAACAAAATAAACGAGAAAGCGGTTCCCAAGAACTCTAGTATCCCACATTGCCGCATAGATTTCTCTTCCCAGTACCCGGTTATAAAATGTGTTTATCATGCTTGATATCCTTCTAATTCTTAAATTGACTATTAGGCACAGAGCTCCTAAAGAAGGAGCATATCTTTAGTGGAAGAGAGTTAATAATTTACTAGTTGCGAACTGTACTTTTACCCTGAAGACCAAGTGGGAAAAAACATTACTCACGTTTTTTAATCTAAGAATTTCATACATTTTTATGGCCTGTCCTTTGAGCTTATTTATGATGGTTTGTGACAAAAAGACAACTTTTTGCATTATGATTTATACTCTACCAACAAAGGAAACACAGGAAGAGATAAGAAACCCAAATTAAATCATGGCACTAGACAAAAAAAAAAACCCAAATTAAATCAAGACACTAAAAAAAAGTGATGGTAAGGGGATGACTCATAATTTAAAGTTAAAACAAAGAAGAATATAGGCATGAATGATTGTGAACAAAGAAAATTTCAAACCTAACCAAAAAAATCTAACATTTGCCAAATTTTAAAAAGTCTACATCTTGTATTTTTGACAACATTAAATAAGAGTTCAATATTAAAATATTTTAATGGTACATTTTAATCTTTTTTTGGCTTGTGCATCTGTTTAAAAAAAACAGTATTTTTGATATGGTAAATTGGTATTTGTTGTCAGCAGATATCCAACACTTTTCTATGTTTTCCATTAACACCAGTTATCACAAACTTGACCTGGGTATCTGTTTTCATTTTCAGTGATCCCTTAAAATTCCTTGGTGGTGAATGCCAATTCTAAAACTCGATTGGATTTCATAGAAAGATAATTGACTTAGAAGAAAGAAATTGAAAGAATCAAGAGGGAAAATCCTGCTTTTGAGCTTGCCAAATAAAAGCAGTGTTTATGATAGAAGCCAAGGGTTAGTTCAATAGAATAAGCCATCGGTAGTGTATTCTTAGCAATCTAAATACTACACAGCTATACACCATCTGAATAAATGCTAACATCCAGCTCAGGAATCCTTAATAAGTAGAGTTAATATAACCTCAGAACTCATTAAGGACAACCATGGTCATATAGGACACCCCGTTCCACTAAAACTACCATATATTTATACAGAACGCTGCCTTCAAATGTGCATGGAACTTGGAAGCTGAGCAAACATTGACCACAGACTTACAGAAAATGTGTTAGACTTCATTTCACACCACACATTCAAAGGACAAAATCTGAGTGTAGTGCTCAATTGTGAGTCACTTCCAGGCTTCCTAAACAAGATGAAAAGAGTGGGGTTCACAGACATACAGACAAAATGTCTATAGCTTTTAAATTTTGTTTTGCCTGTACCCCCAACACACACACACACACACACACACACACACACACACACACACACACACTTGTTGTCCTAGTTACTTTTCTCATTGCTGAGACAAACACTCAACACCCAAAGTTAGAGAAGAAAAGGTTTATTGTAGTGCACAGGTCATAGCGGTTTCAGTCCACAATCCACTGGCTCCAAGGCAGAGGCGCACTGCAGAGGAGAAGACAGTCCATGGCAGGCAGAAGGCAGCAAAGCAGCAAGGAGCAAGCGATGGCAGCAGCCTTCTTCCTGTCCCTCACATTATAACACGACCTTGGAGGACGGGGTAGCACTCACACCCAGGGTGAGCCTTTTCATTATCTGCATGCAGAACTACATCAGACCAATCAATGGGCTAATTTAGCAATCACACACCCTTAGTCCAAGCATCACACACTCTAGAAAAGCCCTGTCTATGACCACACAAGGCTTTGGGGGACATCTAGACACAAGCCATAGCACTTTTGCAACTGCACTTACCTTTTCCTTCTCCATGCACAATTTTGTTTCCTATTATTGTCATGTAATTTGGTTTGAAAATACATATATGTGACAATTTTTATTTCCTCCACATACAGATTTTCATGAAAATCAGATTAAAATACCAAGAAGCATCATATACTAATTTTCTCTTAGTGTTACCAATAAGCTCACTCATCTAGTTTACTTAAGGGGGACTGACTTTAACCCTTTCATATTTAGAACCCAAGGTCCCTGGCTTGTTTTTGAAGTTAGTGCACTCAAATCTCTTCTTGTATCAAAATCCTATCCAGTAGATATGTTTCATTTCCAAAGGATAGTTGGAATTATTTATCTACTTACACGCAAATGACACTGCTTAAAACAGTTAGACCTGGTCTCCAAAGATGAGGCATTCACAAGGAACACCAACTTCCTAAAATTTTAGGCCTTAAAAAAAAAAAGGAATATTCCATTCTATTCTGTTGCCTCCTCTTCTCCCACAGCTATGAGTTGGCATTTACTGGCTGCAAATTTGTTAGGAAGTTACCCAGTGCCACCCATTCTTTATTCTATAAAACAGAACAATGTGAATAATGGGAAAAAAATTTTAAATCTGGTAGAGAAAAAGTAGTAGAAGCGAGAGAAATGTATCATTAAATTCTAAAAAAAGAAAAGCCTGGAACCCAAAACTCTGGGCTCCCTGTTGTCCCTCTCAGTGGCAGACCCCGCCCGAAGGTGGGGGCCATCTCCCGTGCAGTAATAACTATGCTCTGGTAACCTTTCATAAAACCGCAATCATCCACATGCCCATCCTACTGGAAACTCAGAAAGTTGCACAAGAATTGGACCAAGGTTTTTAAATAACATAATCTAACTTGTCAAAAAAGAAAAAAGAAAGAAAGAAAGAAAAGAAAAGAAAGAAAGAGAGAGAGAGAAACAAGGGAGTAAAAATTCAAAGTTAAATTCCTTTGGGTTGAAATTCACAAATCAACTCCTATTCACATAAAAAGAAATTATAAGACAGGGGAAAAGGCCTGCTCCAATTACATCATTTGAAATTGAATTATTGTAAAATTGAACCTAGAAAAGCATGGAGAAACTGCATCAAAAGATAGAAGAGTAGCTAAGTGCTAGAATGAAGTGAGACATGAGAGGCCCGGCACGCGTGGGCAGGTGTAAAAGTTTGCAAGTGAATGCTATAAACAGAATAAAACAATGGAAATGGAACCTTGCATTTGACAGACTGGCTGCGTAGGGAAAGAGGGACTTGGAAGAACCATATGGTTGGTTCGGTGCTCACGCTTCCATTGAAAGGACACTTTATCTATGCTACTTAAAAATAACTTAGAAATGAAATGCAAACACGTTTTTCACAGAAAAACCCACGTTTTTTTCACTTGTTATCCCCAAGATCCATGCTGCTGCACCTATAAAACTCAGGCACTGGACACCTCTGAGGTGACTTTCTGGAATCTTAGGACTCTATGAACCAGCTCCATTGTGGCATTAAATTCATATCAGCAGGTGTGTCTATAACCAAGGAGGGGAAGAGAACCTCAAAAGAAACCCCCAAAACACATTTGTGTCTAATCTCTTAATGTTCATGTACTTCAGGCCTGAGTCCTTGATACGGCTTGTGTCTAGATGTCCCCCCAAAGTCTCATGCAGTCACAGGTGGGCCTTTTTCACAGGTGGCTGGATCTAGTATGTGTGATGCTGGGATTAAGGGTGTGTCATTACTAAATGAGTCCACTGATTGTTTTGGCACCACACTAATCCTGGTATCCTCAGTAGAGAATAAAAGGGGCACAAGAAGCTGCTAAGGTCCCTTGCTTGCTTTGCTGCGTTCTGCCCATGATAACCTGCTTCTCCTCTGAGACGCCTGTCTGCCATGCCACCCCGCCTTGGAGCCAGATTATGAACTGAAACCTCTGCACAATGTGAGCTAAATAAACCTTTTCCCTCTTCACTTTGGGTGTCAGGTATTTTGTCTCAGCCATGAGAGAAAAGTAACCAAGACAGCCTCATTTTATTGTCCCTCGCTCCCTGAAAGACCTTCGCACACTGTCTCTAAGGTGGTGACTCTCCAGCCGTGTCCTGTGCTGCAGCCTCCCCCACACACTCCACACCCAACACAGGAGGAGGCCTGGGGCTCTGGCTTCCAATTCCATCTAGAACAGGCTGATTCCACCACCCCCGGGTAGACTGAGCTACCAACTGCTACCCGGGGCCTGGGGAGCCGCCACAGCCTCCAAGCTGGTCTCTCAGTCCCTACGTGTTAGTCTCGAAGCATCCACCTGAGCGGTCCTCACTGCAGGTGACATCATGTCATTCCTCCTTTTGGAACCACCCAGTGATTCTTCATCTCACTGGAGGAAAAGCCACAGGTCTTTCAGTGGCCTCAAAGACCGTGGTGAACACTGACATCCTTCCCGGATCGTCTTCAGAGTGACCGAAACACAGCTGCTGGAAGTGCTCTTGGCAGGCTGACCACAGCTGTCACCATCTTCAGAGAAGGCCTGAGCGGGCAGGTTGCCACAGCCAAGGTCAGGGAGTCATCTCAGGACAGCGGCCATACCCAGTGCCTGCACCGTATGGAGTTACTCAGGCCTGGACACCTTGCCCGGGTCGAGACTACTCCAAAAGGCCACTGACAGGGAGTCGGCTGAATGGAGGCTGGGCCGGTGCTGCAGCTGGATCCCTGCTCCGGTCCTGCTTCCTTCACTCCTGTCCTTAATTCTCCATCCCAGCAGCAGCCCCAGCAAATGGCCTGCACGTGGCACTCCATGCCGTCCTCACCTGTCCCTGCAGAGCCAGCTTGCAGCAAGGCCCTCCGTGATCCACTTCCCTGCGCCTCTCTGAGCTCCACAGCTCCCTGCTTGCCCTGCAAGCCCTGCTCTTCCCTGCAGAGGACAGGCGTGGCTCTGCCCAGGGTCCTTGCATGGCGCTGCCTCTGCCTGGAACCCACTCCCCTCACCTCCTTCCAGCTCTGCTCAAATGTCCCCTCTTCTACACAAGCAACCCTGAGCCACCTGAGGAAGAAACAAGAAAACAGTTTCAAGGAGGAGCAGTTCTCGTTTCCCTCTTGTATTTGCTTGTGTTTCTGGGGGTGTGTTTCCTTTGGAAGAAATGACAGTCATTCTCTAAAAAGGAGTTTGAAAACTGGTGGTTTAAATACATAAAGACAGAGCAGACAGGAGCGCAGGCTTTGGCCTCATGCAGCCCTGGGCTTAATAGGGGCCCATAGGCTCTCAGCCTCGCTTCTCTGTCTCTGAGGGAAGGTTGATGGTGTCACCCCTTTCTCAGAATAGCCGTGAAGATTACGTGACTTTGCATAGGTGACAGGCTGTGACAAAGAGTCACGTAAAGCTTAAGAGTCGTGAGATGGTCCTAAGGACGCCCACACACCAAGAGCTCCACGGAGGGTATCTGCAACCTGGCGTAGAGAGGGTCCCAGGAAATAAGCTCCTCGGCTCAGCTCAGCCCAGCCAATGATCAGCACACAGAGAAGACGATTCCTGGAGAAGCAAGTGTCACCCCCGGGCACAGCGAGCCCAGCCGGTGACGCTGCACAGGAGTTGCCAAATAGAACCGTTCAGGCAGTTACAGCACGAAATCCCAGCTCTTTGCTCTTTTTCCATGGACTTCAATTACTTCAGACTTTATTCTAATCTCTGAGGCCCATGTAAAAAAAATCACATAGAATTTCAAATATCTAGGTCTATATATGTTCATCAGAAGCGCTTTAAACTTTAAAACCAGCCATATGCCTGGTTTTTGAGATTAGAGGCCTAAATATTTTCATGTACTTTCAGCCCGAAGTTTTCAGGGGTTTTTTGTTGCCTTTCTGTGAAATGTATTGACTTTACTTGATTTAAAAATAAAACAATAACTCCTCTAACGCCTCAACTATTCTTACACGGCTCCCATCCATTTTTTATCTAGCAGTGAAATGTCCTTGTCGACAACCTCAACTCCACATGACTTCAAGAGGTCAGAGTGGAGCCCCTGCCTTCCTGGTGGAGATGATAGACCACCTACAATTTGGCACTACTGGAAACCATGAAAGCACAGCATCTACCATTGCTTCATATATACCTTTACAAATTTATCTGCAGAGGCTATGATAGTCAATTTCTATATTCCTAAAGAGATAGTCATTCAACCCTGTGTTTAAAAGAAGTAACATTCATCTTGGAGGTGTCATTACTAAAGCTATGATTTTGCAATTACACATTAAAGGACTAATTTCACCATTTTTAAATAATAATAATAGTAGTAGTAAACAGTTCTATAAAGGGATAAAGAGAGCAGACGATGACCCCACAGTGCAACTTTGCTGCAAGTTCCTACTACCGTGTGATTAGAAGGAGACTAGGAATGCTGATATAGATCAACTCAGTTACCCCAAACCTTACAGATGTACCTGCCATGTGTGGAAATATCACAACCTAGAGTAAGGTAAATTTGGGAAACTACCTCCTGTTCTCATAGTAGACTCTGTGTGTGTATGTTTGTATGTGTGTGTGTTTTCTTCTTGGGAAAGTGAGTAGTACATCAGATTAGTCAGGGTTTCTTTGAAGCAATAATCTAGAAATTGCCTTAGCATTTCCAAGTCCTTGTCTGAGGATGTTATGCACTCCTCCGATTTTTCTTCATAGCTTTATACAACTTAATATCCAGGCTTGGGAAACTGGAGAGTTCTTCCAGGTCAAACAACTCCTTGAATCTATCTACAAATTTATTTTCTTTCTCCAACCTGAATTTCATAGCCCAGAGGATGATGGTAGTTTCTTTGCACAGATGGTCAAAGGTAACAAGGAGTTCTTCCAGGAAAGGATGCGCGTAGACAACATCCGCTGCCAGGATGTAGTCGAAATTATTGGAAGATCTGGGGAAGTTCTTCTCTAAGGCGACTCCCCAGGAGAGTTCTTTAACCTGAGGCAAATGCTTGCACTTCATTTTAGTGTTTCGGGAAATATTATATTGAAGGTTTCCAAGTAATTCAGGTAAATCTGTGGCAGTCACATAAGCACCTGCAAAACAAAGTTTGGTAGAAATAGTAACCCTTACAGAATAAGGTCAAGCTGTCAGGTTTCAAGCCAATATGCGCTCCTCATTTCTGCATGATTGCTAGTCCTAAAGGAAAGACTGGCTAGCACATAAAGATGACCCCTTACATGCACATGCTGAAGCAGCTCTGTGCCTCCCCTTAGAAAAAGAAAAAAGAAAAGAAACCAGAGTCCAGAGTCCCATGATATTATTACATGCTATTGCATTATTTTTTCATTCTCCTGGTTTTTTGTCTTGTTTCCATTTGTTGCTTTCTATTTATCTACTACATGCTAGGCAAAAAATAACCAAGAGAAGGAGAAATGCAAAATATTTGGTACTATTACTATAATAATCCGAAGTCATTGAAGAAATAAAAATAGTGCTCCCCTAAAACAGTTCTGAGCTTCAGTTGTTCAGATTGAATGAGTATATGTAACATTGGGGACCACACAGTTGAACAGGAAGTGGGTGGGGGTGCTTTTCAATGCATTACATTAAAAGTGTAATGCCAATCTTATTTATGTCCAAGCTTTCAACTTGAACCCACTGTAAATGTAAATTTGTCCACCAAAATGACTTCATAAAGTCAAACAAGACAGAGTGCTCAGCTGAAGAAAGTATAAACAATTTCTTAGTAAACGTGAATAGCAGTGGTCGTGTTCAGGCACAAACTTGCCAGGACCATCTTTATATAATTTTGTCCTTAAAGTGAGCTCTGAGTGTAGTAGAACCTGGAAATAAAGTTAGGTGTGGCCACTTCTGTAACTTCAGACAGGCACAGAATAGGACAAGGAATGGGAAGGAAGAATTGGAAAAGAAGTCTAGTTTGGCTTGGGACAAGGTAGAACCCATTGCTTAGCCACAATGTCAAGTTTCTGTGAACACTGACTGGAGTAGTATTTCTGTAGAAATATCATAATGGTAAGGAAATATGCACATCATCGGCAGAATCGTGGAAATGTGAGTCTTCCCATTTTAACGTAAGGTAAATCTATAGTTTCGACAAGTCTTTTTAAATTCCAAGATAAAGAATACACCTTGCTCAGACTGAGTGTAAACTATCCGACCATTAAGTTTAAGATCCTGTATCTAGAAAGGTGAACATCACCACTGTCAGAGTACTGACTAAACACACCTCTGTCTTGATGTCTGTTGCAAGTCAGACAAACACACCAAAGGGATCGATTCTTTTTAATAAACAAATGACTTCCCAAGACACAAATTCTATTCCTAGATCAGGAGCCTTTCAGTGTAAATCAATAGTGCCTCTGACTCTACTCACACTAAGTGAAATGGTGACCTGGAAAGCAGTCTTAGGCTGGAGAAATTAAAATATATATATATATAATATATACTTGGGAGGACTTTAAGGGTCCTGCACCTCTTCAGTATTTAGAAAGTGGTAATTGCTAAAACTTGAACTTGCCTCAAGAGTTTAGAGTGCCAGGTGTGTACTTCTGCAGATCAAGGAAATCAAGACAAATTTGGGTAGTGCCTGTCAGAGAAGGCAGCTAAATTAAGGCAATGAAACAGATAAAACAAAGGCAGAGCAAAGCAGGCCCAGGCGTACAGAGAGATGATCACAGGGCTAGCAGGAAAAGATGCCGATGAGAGAACAAGGGGCCATAAGAAAGAATTGAAAAGAGCCCATGAAAATAAATCCAAGAATGAACACCTAAAAATAAAAGCAGATGTGATTTTATGCAATTTCTAATGCTCCTTCTCTATTTAATAGATTATTTTGCATGAAATCAAAGGACTTCAAAATTCAAAAGTAATCTACAGCTACCTATGCATTGAATTTGTGCTAAAATCTGAAGTACTATACCTCGAAATCAGCAGCAATAGAATATCAAACCCTAGTATTTAGCTGGGCATGTTGGTGCACACTTGTAATCCCAGCGCTCAGGAGATTGAGGCGGGGGATCACTTCTTGAGTTTGAGGTCAGCCTGGGATACATAACCAAGTTCAAGGCCAGTTTGGACCATAAACTGAGACCCTGTATCAAGAAAACGAAAAGTCTAGGATTTCACACATCTCCTCTTCCAACCAGGATGCTAAAGCACAGCTCCCATTTTTTCATATAAGGCTCGTGACTTAGCATTCCATGGGATTAACTAATACAATTAACAGAAAATTCTGGAAAGAAACTGATAAAGCGATTTTAATGCTGGTAGAATTTCTTAATGAAAATCATTTAAATAATCAAAGAGTTACAAATATGCCTGGGTCATAGAACTTTAGTAAAAGTAACTAATAATATATGACCATTAACTTCTCTGATCCTCGCCACATTCAAATATACCTACTTACCGAGCAAACTTGCCACAATGGAGACTAGCCCAGTTCCAGCTCCAATTTCAATCACATATTTGTCAATCATATTATATTGCTTTGCATTTGTTTCCAGGAAATGGCATAGAACAAGGGCCTATGTGTTTGGCAAAAAAAAAAAAAAAAAA